>JAJLUP010000040.1:0-119273 GCA_030564285.1 Blastobotrys parvus
CCCGCTGGGCACGCGGCGCTGCATAGATTATCTGATTAGTCGAATGCGTGCGTGGCAGCGATCGATGGAGGATCTTGATCAGAATCGGCATATTTCTACATTTCATGGCTTGTGATGCCGTCCATTCTGGACAATAAATTTAAGCGGACCAGATAGCTGAATGCATATTCCACATGGTTTTTTTTTTATTTTGTGATATCATGGGCCACCAGATGAATGGAATTTAATTTACTGAGTTGAGTTAATGCATTAAATCTATAATATTAAGTTGAGAATAATTGAAGGAATATCTATATATAATCTATCTACAGTTAATGAGTGGTTTCAGAATTTTCTGAACTTTCACGAGAAGGCAACTTTTCATTTTCCATCACCGCCTCCTCGTCTTGCTGCGGCGGCTGCGGCTTGGTGTTGCGTTCGGGGATTTTTTCATTTGTGAACGCCAGCGTACACACAAATCCCGCAATCTGGAATGCCATACCAAAGTACATGACACATTGGAACCCAGCTACAAATGCACTGATAACCTGGGGCTGCAAGTCTGTTGGTAGCTGGCGAATGAGCTCTGGCGAGTTCAACAGTCCGCTAATATCAGTTCCTGGCGGGAGTGGCAAGCCTTCCAATCGCGAAACAAACACAACAGACTGGATAGTCTGGCCAATGCTGGTTCCGATACTGCCCCCAAAGGCTCTAGCAAAGCCGATAATGGTTGTGGCGATGAGCACACCACCGCCCTGTTTCGGAGCGGCTACTTGGGCACTCATGACAGTGCTTTGTAGCAAGCAGCCGACACCAGCCCCAGGAAGGATCAAATAGCCAATCTTTTTAGCATCAGACGAGTGCTCATCAAGCATACTGAGGATACCCATGCCGATAGCGGCCAATGCTGTGCCAACGATGGCAACAGGCTTGGTAATGCGGGTTTTGGACACTATTCCGCCCATGACAATTGAGACGATCACCATGGACAAAATCAACGGTAACAGGTGGATGCCCGATTTCAAAGCAGATTGATTCCATACCACCTGAAAATAAGTCGCCAGATACACCACAGTGGTCATGAACCCACCAAATGCAAACATCAATGTGAAACAAGGTGCAACAACTTGCGGAATCTTAACAACATTCCACGGCATCATTGGATGTTTGCAGATGGTAAAATTGTATACAAAATATGCAATCATCAAAGCGCCACCAAATGTAAAGAAGCATATAACGAGTGCACTATCCCAGGGTGGAGAGTTGTTTGATCCAAACGTCAGAGCAAGCAGCACCAAAACCAGCCCCGCCGCAAGCAGTGCGGATCCAATGTAGTCGATCTGAGCCGCTTTCTCTTTCAGCGACCCCTTGGGTCTTGGCGGATGAAAGAAACACAGCATTACCCCGGCACCCACTGCACCGACTGCTAATGAAACGTAAAAGTTCCATCGCCAGGTGATTTTCGTGAGCGCACCTCCAATTAGTGGACCGACGGCAGATGAAACTCCAAACACAGACCCAGCAATTCCTTGGGCCATACCTCGTTTTTCGATTGGACAGATCTCGGTCATGATGATGAAGACCAACACCTGGATACCACCACCACCCACACCAGCAATGACTCTTCCACCAATGAGCATATCCATCGAGTTGGCCAATGCACACACCAACGAGCCCACTTCAAAAAAGAAAATCGCCGCAATCATAGTATATTTGCGCCCGAAAACCATCGAGATCTTACCCCAAGTCATAGCCAGCACAGTGCTGGGCAGTAGAAACCCAGTCACTAGCCAAGAGATCTTGCCAAACCCACCAAACTGATTGCCGACTGTTGATAGCATTGTCGCCACCAAAGTTTGATCCAGAGCATTGATGAATAAACACATGCATAGTGCAAAGATGCAAAAGACCAATTTCAAGCCGTGTAACTGTTGCTGGGATGCGGTAGTACCATCACCAGCTTCTTCTTCTTTGAACTCCGTAGACGGTTCTTCTTTGAACTCCTTAGACGGTTCTTCTTCTGACATTTTTATATTGTATTACAGAAATCTCTACTAATAAACTGCACCGTGTGCTCAATATATATACTAGTTTTTTGTGTATTCTTGCATGTCGGCGTGTTTGCCAAAAGGGGGTCGTCGGCCGACGGGGGTATTGCCATATTGGGATAATCCACCGATCGGTCGCCATCGCGTCGCCGCACCGTGACAACTTGGAGAGCCTAGGGGAACGGCCGCATCGATCGACCGTGAGTCACGTTTCAGAGAGAATCCATTGTGAAAAAATACCCAATTAGGTTGACTCTTTCTTCTTCGGCGGGGATCGTCTCTTCGGTGGCGTTGGTTGCGACTTTGCTTCTCCCTTCGGGGCAGAGCCATCAACGGTAGGGGATGATCCATTTGCAGCATTCTGGCCCTGTGGATTTTCTGACTTTGACTTCTTCTTTGACGGTCGCCGCTTTCCAGCTGGCTTGTCGCTGGTGCCATTCACACCCGCTGCCGGACCTTTTGGTGCGTGCGGCGGCGCCTGTTGTTGTGGCGGCCGGGGGCCTCCACGGGCTGGAACGGCTTGCTGAGTGACAGGCTTTTTACCAGCCTGAGAGGCATCGTTTGAAGTTGGGCGCGCACCTTTCTCTGCCGCCGCCGCAGCAGCAGCAGCAGCATGCTTCGTAGATGGAGGAGGTTTTGGCTTTACTTCTGATGGCGATTCAGTTGCGCCGTTTTCCTTCTGCGGCTTCTTCCGTCGAACTCTCTTTTTCTTCTCTGGCTTCGTTTCCTCACTAGTTTTGTCGTTTTCTTTACCATCCGCCGGTTTCTTTGACTTTTCTTTCTCCTTGCCCTTCTTCTTGCTCTTTTTCGCGGATTTTGGCGATGGAGGGGGAGGGGGCGGCGGTGGTACATACAATGGCACAAGTTCAGACTGTGGATTTTCGACATGCTTTGTAAATCGCACGAAAAACTCGCTCTTGTCCAGCGTATCTTCTAAATCATCCCGTTCACTTGCTGCCTGTTGATCAAGACTCCGTCCCTGATACGGCGCATACTCGACCTTGACTCGACTAGTACACCGATCGTCATACAATTCACCTAGATGCGGAATAATAGCCTTGAAAGCCCGGAAAAACACCTTCAATTGCTCGGTACTGTTGAAAGTGACATATGCCCTGGAATACACTGGAAGCTTGCCCTGTTTCGATGACACCCGCCCTTGCACGTAGTACCGTTGTTCCACAGTGTCATCATTGCAATACTGAGCAACCAACGACCAGAACTCTTCCTCTTGAAGAGCCGGAGGAAGCAGTCGAATGACCAGCTTGTTCCGCATTACTTTCTGCGGAACGGCCTTGGTTTCCGTGGTCATTCCTGTTGTCAGCGATCAATGTTTTGTGTTGAAAAAATACCCACACTCCCAAGCTATATCACGACAATACCTGACCACTGCTAGCTTGTGTACAGTCATGTCTGTACAAATATGGCTGGGCCAACTAAAAGATCTAACAGACCGGCCTGCTTCGAAAGAAGTGTCAAATGAACTGGCTGGAATGTTCGATCTGTATCTGGGCGATCAAGTGTCGTCCTTGCAAAACAACCTGCACGATGTATGACCTCGTCGCGACTTGCACTACCAAATATCTAACCGAACTAGATTAATATCAACATCGACTCGGTGGTTGAATCTACAGATTTATTTGATGGCGGGTGGCCTGGGTTCACTGAATTGACCAAATCATATCTTCGATTCTGCCGAAATGTCAGCCCGAACGATATGCCAGGCAGCTACGATCTCTACGCGCAACTGTTTACCGACCTGACAACTGCATTTGTGAACAACAAGGGCGCAATATTACAGTCCACTGTGATCTCTACAGGCAGAGTGATAGTATCTTTATCATTGATGTTGGACTCGAACGACAACCAATCGACTCGGACATCTTACATCTCGACATTGTTACTCAAACTATTCAACTCAATCCGTAGCGAGAAGATTGATCCGAATATCATTGGACCCGTAAAGAAAGATATCATTCTTTACGTGGCAACTGCACTTTGTCGGCTGTACTTCAAATTGAAAACACCTGCTTCTTGTGCGAATGTGTTCTCCAACATCCACACAGCAAACATCCAATTCTCCAAATACTCACGTGCTCAGCGGGTGGAATACCGATACTATCTTGGACGGTCATATTTAATGAAAAGCCAACTGACACTGGCCTACAAGCATCTCAATTGGGCTTTCGACAATTGCCTGTCAACTAGCAGCAACAAGCGGGTCATTTTGGTCTATCTGATCCCGACGGCCATGTTACTAGGCAAACTAGCTTCGCCAGCTCTACTGAAACAATTTAATCTGGAAAACGAATACTCCGGTCTGATACACTATATGAAAGCAGCCAATTACCAAGGATTCATGCAAGCAGTTGAAAATCAAAAATTGTGGTTGCTGAGCCGCGGGTTGTATGTCTTACTTGTATCTCGGTCAATTGTTCCATTGCATCGGATCATTCTGTATAAACTATGGAGTGCCAACAATCGCGAACCACTGATCAAATTTTCCTCGGCTTCAAAAGCGTTTGAATTGAGCAAAGGAAACCACATTGATAATTGGCATGGCAACGACCCACAGTATCTCAAGGTCGAGTCGATCCTCGCGTCGTTAGTGTCCCAAAACATGATCAAGGCCAACCTGTTTGCCAGGAACGAAGTCATGAAATTGCGACCAAAAGACCCATTTCCTCCGTTATCCAGCGTATTTAATCTTCACGACTCCACACTTCCTGATAAGGAAAAATGGATGAATCGGTGATTCTATCTATATAGAGAGCATTTTGCATATATTTTTCAGCCCATCGATCGGCCAAAGGAACGGACCTCCCAATGAGAAGAGAAAAAAACTGTGATCCCCTCGCCCCTCTCATTGCTGACTAGACACAGAACAAAACAATGGTAGAACGCGGGCCTGATGTATGGCTGGAGGAAATATTAAAATGCCAGTATCTTCCGGAGAATGATATGAAACAGCTTTGTGAAATAGTCAAGGAGCTGCTGATGGAAGAATCCAACATCCAGCCGGTACAGAGTCCAGTGACCGTATGTGGCGACATTCATGGCCAATTTCACGACCTGCTGGAACTATTCAGGGTTGGAGGAGGACAGCCAGACGATGTAAATTATATTTTTTTGGGCGATTTCGTGGATCGAGGATACTTCAGTTTGGAGACATTTACGCTGTTGATGGTTCTCAAGGCCAAATACCCCAGCCGACTGACACTAGTACGGGGCAATCACGAATCAAGACAGATTACGCAAGTTTATGGATTTTATGAAGAATGTTTGACAAAATACGGTTCAACGACTGTATGGAAATACTGTTGTCAGGTGTTTGATTTCTTGACATTGGCAGCTATTATTGACGGTAAGATTCTGTGTGCTCACGGGGGATTGAGTCCAGAATTGCGAGTCCTCGACCAGCTGCGAGTGTTGAGCCGAGCTCAAGAAATTCCTCATGAAGGGGGATTTTGCGATCTAATGTGGTCAGACCCTGATGATATTGAAACTTGGGCTGTTTCGCCCCGTGGTGCCGGTTGGTTGTTTGGATCGCGGGTTGCTAGAGAGTTTAACCATGTTAACGGTCTCAACCTGTTAGCCAGAGCTCATCAACTGGTGATGGAAGGGTTCAAGTACCATTTCAAAGACAAGGATGTGGTAACAGTATGGTCAGCTCCAAACTACTGCTACCGGTGTGGTAATGTGGCCAGTGTGATGAGAGTTGAAGAAGATCTCATGCCGCGATTCTCCATTTTCAACGCAGTTGAGGACGACACTATTGGCATTGGCGGTCCGGTCAAGAAGAATGAATACTTTCTTTAGCATTGTTTTTTACGTATGATTATTTAATGTTTTTTCGGAACTTTTTTGGAATGTTCTCGACTTTGGCCCATGATCCAATTGGCTGGTTGTGGGCATCTGTTGGGTCGTCACCATGTTCAAATGCATGATACAATCGTTCATGTTCAATATCTTCCGGATGAACGTTCTTCACATCTGGATCATCCTGAGCATGATGCTCCAACCAATGATGTACTTCATATTCATGTTCATAATCACCATGATGGCCTGGGCCCAGCCCAAAATCTGGCAGCTGCCCTCCCTTCCCTGTGAATACACGCCATTCCTCCAATGATACAATTCCATCCTTGTCGTAATCAATCAAGTCCAATACAGAACGTAGAACATATTCTTTAATTTCCGGAGTGATATCTTTTGTTTGCTCATTCTTTCCCATCCCAGTACCATCACCAACGACAGTATCCTTGAGAAGTCCATACAAGTTCAAAATGTCGTTTGAAGTCCATGTTTTGGACCCGTCCGAGTCGTGCAATGTGAAAAAACTGTATGCATCAAATGTATCGATAGAATGCTCCTGTTTCATATGTCGCTCTTGCCAGGTCATTTCGCCCGCTTTCGGCGCGATGATCTGTGGCAGCTGCTGTGCCAAAACGCCTGTTACAAATGCCAGAACCGTCGCTGCTTTCATGACGTGGGTGTGTGTTTGTGTCTGAGTCTGTGTGGAGGTTTGTGATATGATGCGCTGGCCTCGGCCGTTGAAGCGTTGGGCGTGTCAGCATGCAAGCAAGCTTGCATGCGGCATGGATCCCTTCTCTCGAAGATCCCGCTGTGCTCGGCTTTTTTTTTGCTCGCTTCGCTCGATATGCGTGGTATAACATAACTTTTTAATATCACCAGGCTAGCCAAGGCAGCCAGCTGCTGGATCGATCGCTATGGGCTCGGGTGAGCCGCCTTGGCCAGGTGACTCCAAGCATATCGAGCGATCGAAGCGAGCAAAAAAAAAAGCTGCACGCAGTGCGTCCTACTAGAGAAGAGGATCCCGCTGCGCTCGGCCTTTGTTTTGCTCGCTTCGCTCGATATGCGCTCGATATCGGTGCGGCGGTGACCGGTGAGCCGCTTTAGCCAGCCTGCATATGGAAAGCATAACGAGCGAAGCGAGCTAAAAAAAATACAGAACACTTTTCAAATTTCAAAATAAATACGTATGTACATGATATTTTACCACTTTTCGCCCTTAGCAAGTTTGGCTTCACCGTACTTCTTGATTCGGATCGATTGCACAGCAATGAACCCGGTAGTATCGGTTGGGTCGAAATCAGTCAATTCGTCCATAGAAGCTACAGTGGCATCGTACAACTTTTCAGTTTCGGAGGATCGACCCAAAACGGTGAACGATCCCTTGTAGCATCGGCAACGAACTTGACCGTTGACCGAGACTTGAGATGGTGGAATCAATGCTCGGGTGTAGTCACCTTCTGGACTGAAGTACAACCCGTTGTACAGAATTCGGGCCCAGGTTGGAGTGACAAAGGTATCTCGAATAGCTCGAACCTCTCGGTCCAATACAAGACCTTCCAAATCAATGTGAGCATTTCGCAAAATGGTCAAACCTGGAGTTTCGTAACAGCCTCGAGACTTGATACCAATGAATCGGTTTTCCACAATGTCGATTCGGCCAACACCGTTTCGTCGAGCAATCTTGTTAGCAGTCAAAAACAATTCAACAGATTCAGTGACAACCTTGTCACCTTCGTATTGAATCTTGGATGGGATACCCTTTTCGAAGAACACGGTGAAATCTTCTGGCTTATCTGGAGCATCAGTTGGGTCCACAGTCAGTTTCCACATTTCCTTTGGTGGGGTGGTATCAGGGTCTTCCAAGATACCAGCTTCGAAAGAAATATGAGCCAAGTTTTCATCAGTAGACCATGGCTTAGCCTTGGTTTGAGCCACTGGAATACCCTTTTCAGCAGAGTAGTCCAGCAAGTCCTTCCGACCGACAAACTTCTTGATGAATTCTGGATCTCGCCACGGAGCAATGACCTTGACATCTGGCTTCAAGGCATAAAAGGCCAATTCGAATCGGACCTGATCATTACCTTTACCAGTGCAACCGTGAGAAACAGCAAAACATCCTTCTCGTTCGGCAACAGCGATCTGAGCCTTGGCAATAACTGGTCGGGCCAATGAAGTGCCTAGCAAGTACACATTTTCATAGATAGCATTGGATTGAACGGCTGGGAAACACAAGTCGTCAACAAATTCCTTTCGGACATCTTCAACAATAAACTTGGTAGCACCAATTTTGAGAGCCTTTTCTCGAGCTTCTTCGAAGTCTTCTTCTTGACCCACATTGGCCAAAAATGCAATGACTTCGTAACCTTGTTCCAACAACCAAGCCAAAATAACAGAGGTGTCCAAACCACCAGAGTATGCCAAACAAACCTTTCCTTTGCTCATTGTGTCTTGTTCTTTTTTTTTTTCCTTGAGAGAATAAGAGAATTGAGGAAGGTGGGAGTTCTCCGGGGGTTTATATAGTGGGGTCAGCCACTGATCGATTGAGTCATTTCTGTAAGGTGACTGAAAGTGTGAGGCGCGCCTTGTTCAGAACAGTGCAAAATATGCAATTATCTCCTTAGAGCTACTGATCCATCGCGAAAAGAATCCGAGATCTCGGATAGACGCGGAGCATCACATCTCGAAGTTTAACAGTATCGTTGTAGATTCGAGAACTTGGCAATTGCTGTTGTAACGGCCATAGCATCGGGCCTACACTAGATCTCACCCATTGGACAGAGAGAACATGATGCTCAAGATACTCATCCGAATACGGTTTTTTCCAGTTTCCAATAGCCATTCCCTGTTTTAAGTGACCCGAGAATCAACATTGATCTGATATTTCACTTTTTTCCTGAAATTTTTCAGTGCATCAATCAGTCATCAGAGGGCTGCAGATCAACTGCATGCATGCTTATCTTTTGGGCGGTCCCCGAGCTCCACTCCGGACCGCCACTCACCCACTCACTCTCTCATCAACCAGACAGACACGTCAACGAAGACCGACTATGAGGCTCACAGTGATCAGTGGCGGCACCGCCACCAACTCACTGGTGAACCTGTATGCAGAACTCTCCGAAAACATCACATATATCCTCCCTATTAGCGACAATGGCGGATCGACCTCCGAGCTGATTCGAGTAGTTGGCGGGCCAGCCATTGGTGATTTGCGGTCACGTGCATCGCGATTGATCCCTGAAGGCCAGTCGGCATTGCATGATCTATTTTCGCACAGACTGCCTGATAACGGCACGGCGAAAGAAGAGTGGTACAAGATTGTTGATGGCAGTCATGGGCTGTGGTCGAATATCGAGTCGCATATCAAGGAGTTGATCCGGCCGTTTTTTGTTGAAGTGAATGGGGAATTGCTAAAGCGATCACGGCCCAAACGAGAATTTCAGTTCGAAAAGGCGAGCATTGGCAATCTGTTTCTCACTGGAGCACGGATATTCTGTGGGTCTCTGGATTCAGCAATCACTCTAATGCTACGAATCACAATGGTACCGCATACAATTGCAGTGTTACCGGCATTGAACACCAACTTCAGCCATCATATTTCGGCATTGCTTCATGATGGCACAGTGATCACGGGCCAGAGCCAGATCTCGCACCCTTCTTCAACCTCCATCGATGCGAGCATGGATATTGGTACCCGTGTGGCGACCCCGGATAATGATGAAGATGCGCATCTTCCATTCACACATCCAGACCTGAAAAGCTCTCAGCTGCATTTTTCCAAGATGGAAAACGTGCCACTTCACAGCCCCATCAAGCACATTTTCTATATCAACCCGTATGGCCAGGAAATCCATCCCCGAGCCTCACCCCGGGTCATTGCATCAATTCAAGAATCCGACGCAGTGATCTACTCTATTGGCTCATTGTACACATCCACCATCCCAGTGGTACTGCTTCAAGGCGTGCCTGAAGCTATTGAATCATGTGGCAAACGAATCTTGCTGCTGAACGGCGAGATGGACCGTGAAACATACGGCATGGATGCGGCGGCATATATTAACGCAATCGCCCAGGCATGCAACACTCGCCCGAATCAGGTAGTCACACATTTGGTATACATGATTGATGGGGGAATCAAAGTTGACCGAAATTCTGTTGAAAGTATGGGTATTGATTGTGTGGCAGTTGACGGCGTTGCCAAGCGGTACGACGAGCATGCCTTGTTTCGAGCCCTGAGGCATACCATTGAAGAATCAACTCGTTCCTGAGTATATTGTTTAGATTTTACTTATTTATTTTTATGCTTGCCCAACATTACGATCCCTCTGGCCCCCGATATACTCTGTACCGGTGCGGTGATGCGGCCACCGTGACGACACCAGGCATATCGAGCGATATCGCGAGCAAAAAAAGGCCGAGCGAAACGAGCAAAAGAAAAAAGCTGCACGCAGTGCTTCTCACAAGAGAAGAGGTTACCGCTGCTCGGCCTTTTTTTTTGCTAGCTTTGCTCCATATGCTCGGTATCAGCCGGACCCGTGGTGATACTAGTGACGAGCCTCCTGCGGCGATGCCCCCTGATAGTCGAAATCTCGGCATTCGGCACCCTATAAAGGCCAACATTCCAGTAGTCAACCTTAATGAAGATCGAACCCCAAAGTTCCATGGATCTGTTCTAGCTTGCACTATCACGGCGTGTTGTCATCCGTGGTTCGCGGGATTGCCAACAAATGGATCACGTTGGCCCGCCCCCCACTGCCGAAAAAAAACGCAACTGGAAAATTTCAGCCAGTTCATCTTAACATCTGATATATATATAGATCGGCTTTTTGACATCCCTCCCTCAAAAAGCACACTCTCGTCCATTTTCGCTTATTTATACTCAACTTCAACAATATGACTCAATCACTTCCAGCCATGGTTACCAAGCCAAAGATGATTGTGTTCACCGACTGGGACGGAACCGTTACCTTGCAGGACTCCAACGACACTCTGACCGACAACTTGGGCTTTGGTGTCGAAAAGAGAAGTGCCCTGAACAAGCAGGTCCTTGATGGCACCATGTCTTTTCGAGATAGCTTTGACCTTATGCTGGAGTCCATTCCACTTCCGTTTGATGAATGTATCGAATACTTGCTCAAGCATGTCAAGCTTGATCCTGGATTCGTTGATTTCTATCAATGGTGCCATGCAAACAATGTTCCAGTGGTTGTCGTATCCTCTGGTATGAAGCCAATTATCAAGGCATTGCTGACCAAGCTTGTCGGTGAAGAAGCCGTCAAGAACATTGAGATTGTCGCCAACGACGTCAAGATTGACGGGGACAAGTGGAGAATCGTTTACCGAGATGAAACGCCGTTCGGTCATGACAAATCTCGAGCCATTCGGCCATATGCTCAACTGGATGCTTCTGAGCGACCAAGCTTGTTCTACTGTGGTGATGGTGTCTCTGATTTGAGCGCTGCTCGAGAAACTGATCTACTGTTCGCCAAGCGAGACCGAGACTTGGTTCTATTCTGTGAACGAGAAGGTATTCCTCATACGTTGTTTGATTCGTTCGAAGATATCCACAAGCTTGTCCAGAGCATCCACGATGGCAAGACTACCATCAAAGCAGTCAACCGAGCATAGTCTTTTGTATTGTATAGCACTAGACATTGTTTCTTTGTATTTATCGATCATTTTTTAGAATAATTAATTGGGATTTCATAATAAATTAACTCAATAACCGACCTAATCCCTCTTCTTCGAGTTCTGCCGCTTCTAGGGCATCTTGTTGACCAATTCGCCGAAGCACATCTCGCTTCGATGATTCCTGTACCTCGCCTGCAATCAACAGCTCATCCAGAATATAATATGCTTTTTGGAAATTGAAAATAATGTCGAGCTCGCACACATTGCCGTAGTACTTGTCCATTTGTTCAACATATCGATGTATGGCCTCCAATGCCAACAGTTCATTATCTTCGCTATCAATGCCGGCCACAAAAAATAGAGACGCATAGCGTCGGTACACAACTTTTGAATCTGTTTATCCTCGTTAGCATTCGCATTATCACAAAATAACTACACACCCTTGTACTCCAAAAAGTTGCACATTTTGGTTCGTCGCCCCAGCACAAGCGTCGTCACTTCTTTGACAATCTTGGCTTTATCTTTCGTTCCGAGGGTTTGGAACCATTTGGCAAGTCTCACCTTGCCCTGCCGTGACAGCAGTAGCATGTATTGAATGGCCATTATGCGTTTGGATGCTTGCTTGAACGTTGAGCGTTGAACGTTGAATGCGAAAATGTCGTAATGATGATGGAGGGGAGCGGCCGGTGCTTGGGACACGTACAAATAAAGCTGTACTGCTACAACTGCATCACAATTGACGACTTGATAACCGTGAACCTAACAAATTTTTTATAATCTTCAAATACAATAATACTACGCGGTCTGATCGTGCCATCCTTTTGGCCGTTCCAGATTTCTGGACTTGTAATATCGTGGGGTACAGCTATAACCCCTCCAAGTAAAGTTGTCTTCTGGCTTGCATATGCACTTCTTCTTCAGTCTCGATTCCTCACTGGTTGGACAGTTATGGAAAGGAATGTGGAAATATCCAACATCTTCGAAGTAATGGATTTCATCCTTTGGCAAAAATAGTGCAGCACCAATCGAGTGCACTGGGGCATCACCCCATCGTTCGTAAAAGAATCCACCAGCCTTGTCCAGATGTTCAAAATACTTGGTATATGCCTCACCTCGCCAGAAATCAAGCGAAGCGATTTCGAAATTGGACCAGAAATGGCACTTGTTATAAGTTTCACCACCATCGTCCGAGATGAAATCCATCATGTTGTCAGCTGGCAGATATTGTGGGTTGGCCTTGATGAATTCCTTGGTGGCATCCCATAGGGTTGGAATGGTTTCGATGTATTCGTACAACGAAATTGCGAAACCATAGCTTTTCTTCTTTTCCTCCATAAACTTGAACAAATCGTACTCAATGTCGCAATACAACTTGATATCTGGTTCAACACGCCAATAGTACTTGTACTCGTCCAATGCAGGGTGTCGCCAGAAAAAGCCAGATTCAAATCGACACATGTGACGGTACGGCACCGAATCACCATAAATCACACCCCTTTGTCGCATATCTTCTCGAACGGTGGCAGCCTTTTCTTGGTCAATCCATTCTGGATAGCTCCAGTGTTCCTTTGGAATCACATCATACTTGGTCTTACCGGACACCATGTTGGTAGTCACCTTAATGAAATTCTCATCAAAAGGTTGGTCGTTCAAGAACACCCAGTCGTAATGATACTTGTGATTGAATCGATCTTCAACTTCTCGAATGGAGCCAACAAGACTCCACAAGTCACTATTTCGGGCCAACGTGACAAATGTGGCATTTGCTCGTTGGTATGGAGCATCCGAAGATGGATGACCGGCAGTCAATGGTGGAAGGTCGCCAAAGCTTTGCTGTTCCTTCAAGTCAGAAGATGCCTGTGGCTTGCTGGTGGAAGCTGGTTTCTTGTCGGCGGCACTACCTGATCCTTTGGAGGCGACGTAGCCGCTCAAGTCGACACGGTCTGTCGACAGCTTAAAAATTACAAGCAGCAGGATCACAGCAATCACCGCGAACCGCACTACTCTCAATCCACTTCGAGCCATTGTTGTTGGGAAAAATGGCTTTATCTACTTGGTGGAAAACGAGTATGAGTGATAAAGTAAGAAACAAGAAAAATGCCGCTCTTGGTTTGCGTTTTTGGGCCTTGGTGTGCAGCCAGAGAGAGATGGGAAGGAAGGGGGATGTGAAAAAAGCGCCCCGGGACGAAAAGCCCTGACGTGTTTGCAGTGTACTGGCTCTTGTTCGCACACGGCCTGCACCAAAATTAGACCCCTGGCCACCGCGTCGGATCGGTTGAATCGCCGCGGTGCTGCAGCGTCCCCGCTGCGGCACAGGGCTAGCTGGCCAGCGCGGAGATCGAATTTACGGTTTATTTCATACAGTCAAACTTAAATTCAGCCTATGTGAAACTTTTAGTTTGCTGAATAAGGCATGTGCTTTGGGTAAGTACAAACTGACTGAATAGCAGTTGCTTAGTCTCGAAGCGCTGATATAGTACCAGCAATAGGATCGTGCGTGTTCGGACAGAGCCCAACGGCTCTGATGTTCTTGGCATTGTGGACCGTTTAGGGTAGGCCAATTTCGCATTTTATTAGAGGTTCAAATAGGAATCGATCTTACTATAGTATATTGGTATTTGATATCCCGGAGCCAGCTAATTCCCGGTGGCATCATGGTAGAATCGTACGTCAGCAGCCACTTACGTGGCTGTGGCTATGTTTTATGTCGGCGGGCTCTACGGCAGCCAAGGATCCAATACGCTATGTAACTATTGTAATATAGACAAATTACCTGGTGCTACCTGGTATTGAAGGTTCGTTGTTTAAAGGCCGGTGCCTGAATACTGGATTGGGGCCCTTGTCAGGCGCGGCTCAGCCTACCAATAATCAAAAAGCTGAACTCAGATATCTGCATGAAATCATCTGCAGATTTCACCGATATGTTTCTCGTCCCGTTTGCTCATTTACCGGCGCAACGGCGTGGGTTCTTGCGTTCGGGGGTGGTAGCCATCCAGCGCGTGGGGCATCCCGATGAGGGGTTAAGGTTTGTCCGAGCCGAGATCTCCGTGCATCATCACATTCACACTTCAGACCGTTAGGTTCTGTGCTTGCTAGGCGTACCTAACTACTGGAGGAGTAATTTCGACAGGCGGAAGCTTGCAACAATAATGACCCTGGCAGTGGGCAATGCTGGAATGCAGCGATTTCGACAGTTCAACTTTAGACTTTTTCTAGCATATTACTTCTAGTCTATATATGGAATTGGCTCACATCAATACAATGGATATGCAGCATTCCATGTGCTCATACCTGGCTGCTTCGAAGGGTATTGCACCGCTTAATCCAGCTAACTGCGGAGGTGCGGCTGGACGCCCCATCGACGCAACGCCAGCCCATGGGACTTTTCAGCTTTTCAGCTTTTCAGTCAATGACAGCATGATTGCAACAGTATTTGTACTGGCTGGCTATTGGTTCGGAGGGCGGATGGGGTATAGTATTGTAGTTGGTAATGGCTAAGTTTAAGAGGTTCTTTAGGTGGGGTCGAGAAGCCAATGTTTACTAGAAATAGTTGTCATCGTATGTATTTGAGTCTATTGGAACGAAAATGATGATGAGAGCTTGCAGGTGTTTAACCCACCATCAGACAAAGATGGTAATATTTCCACCACAGATCGTTGCCATCTGAAGGCTGCCGATCATGCTCAACCTGAGATGAGTTCAGACATCCAACGGTAAATCATGATAAACACTCACATTTGTATCGTCCGGCTCTATGAAATTTCATTGGTGAGCCGGGATTACTAAAATGCATTTGTGCAGGCTTAATTTGTGCCGTTGATAGGCATTAGCAGCATAGTTCTGGGCTGGTCTTGGCCGCCGCGCGCAGGTCGCATGTGTGCAGAACATGAGTAAGATCCAAGATGCGGACCTTAAGTGGGTCAGTTTTCCGCAACCCTCAATGCACTAGAGAAAAAAAAACATATCCAATTGGAAGACATAAAGGTCATTAATAATTAAAAATCGTTATAATGTACAAAAAGGTATTACAATTTTTGAAAAAGTTAGAACATCAAGAATGAAAGCATTCTATCAGCCCCGTTAAACAAGAAGAAAATTAAAAGGATAAATCAAGAAAGATAAATTAAAGAAGCAAAAGACCACCGACAATGGCAGCGACGGAACCCAAAGAAGCGACTTGGGCAACGGCGTTGTTGGATTGTGGGACGGATGGAGTGGCAGACACAGTGGCGTTGTTAGTGCTGTTGGTGGTACCGTTGACAGCAGCTGGAGCAGTGGCAACTGGAACTGGCACAACGGTGGAGCCTTCAAGACACTTGTGACATGGCACAGTGGTCCAGACGGTAGAGACGTTGACAGCGGTAGAGGAGACGACCGTGGTGACAGCGGAACCGGAGGCGGTTGGGCATGGAATGGTGGTAACGTCAGTGACGGTGGAAGCGTTGGCGAAAGGCATTTTTAACTTCTAGTTGGATAATAAGCGAGTGACTAAAGAAAAAAAGAAGAAGAAAAAGAGACAAAATGGGGGATATCAGGGCGACTTTATATGTTGTTCTAGGGTCAGACAGAAGGTACGTGAGGCAAGAAAAGCAATAACCGAAAAATTTTCATATCTGCACGCAAAGCCTGTTACTTAGAATAGAAAGATGGCGATATCTAATAGGGAATACGAATCGTGACTGACTGGTCGTTCTAACGGATCAATGTTGCAATCTCGGTTGAGTTCGTAAAAGCAATTAAGATTTTTTTTTCAATCTGCGGCGCAGTGTTCGGCCGCCGAGACCCAACTGTGTCCCAAAAGGGAACGATCTGCAATACAAATGTTCTGTGCGCGCTCTCTACAGATCCCAAAAGGGTAGGCGGTTTTTAATACTGAGCTGCCGAGTTTAGCCGGGTGCCTGAAATTGGTTGCCAAAAGCGTACGCTGAGTGGGTTCATTTCGTCCAGTACATTTTGGCAGCGATCTCCGTGCGCAAACGGATAAATCTCATGCATTCTAATAACACCAATTGATGGTGCTGGGCTATAATGCACTGTAAAGGGCCCACGGCGCCCCCCAATTAGGAATCACCGCTAACTTGATTGGGGGTCAAAGTGCTGCATGGCGCATTCTGCTACGGCCTATGGCTTATCTCTTTTAGCTACAAGTCTTGGTTCTTTATTATGAGCTTGGACCAATCAGGCCTGCCATGCTTTTCGTCGTTATTGTATTGTTTCTAGAGTTTAGATTGATCAATTGATGGTAGCATTATTGAACAATTGGATCATCCGATCGGCCGGAGAAATCGCGTATGTCGCTGCTTATTCCAGACCCTAACAACGGGAACGGGCGAACTTCGGGCCGCAACCTACACAGCATGAATTTGGAGGTGATCGAAGAAGATCATCTCAATTGCAAGGATCCGATCAATTGATCAGAATGGGCCGGCCAAGTTCTCAAGCTCATGTACATGCACTGTCAGGCATCCGATCCAATTGGATCTGCAGCCTTTCATTTGTCACCTATGCAGCCTCCCAAGCAACTGCTCCACGAGTTGGCGTACACAAACAAACAAAAAGCAGCCGTAGCCTCAGTAACGGTCGTCGCTTCAAGCGACACAAAACCAATTTAGGTACATATAACGCTCCGTTCGGTTCCCAAGCTGGGCACATGAATACGCACGCACTTGGTATGTGCATTCCTCCAAGCCAACTCTTCGAACTCCGGTGGTTCGAATAGCTATCATCAGATTTATCAATTGATATCTATATAGCAAAGGATCGGTCAATTGACCGATCCAAACCAACCTTAATCGGTCAACGATGATGATGATCGGCCGGCAGGCTTGCAATGCAATGTAACCAATCGGCAAATCCATATCACACTGAAAACCTATATAGCACGCCATCAATTTGTCACAATTGAGGCTCACGCAACCGTCCAGCAGGTGCTTAGCGTTCGCTATTCTGAAACCACTGATGCTAAGCCGGCGGAGCCCACTGCAAGTGTCCTATTAAACTCACGTCCGCATGTGAGCACGCTCTACCCCCTGAGAACTGAATTTGCCGTTCAAGCTGCGTGCGATGTTTATTATTTACCGCTTTTGCATGCAAGCAAGTCGGATTCTCGAACAGATGATATCGCCAATGATCTGACCCACACGGCACAGCATATGTAGGCACTAGTTGGCAGTACTATGTCCTGCGAGCAGTGATAAGCGCTGTCGTTTCCGTTGAAGATCTTCTGTCAATCCAAGCGATCCATCAAACTCGTATACATAAACGTCGATGACATTCCTTATCAGTTGTATCGGCAATTTTGCTATACCTAAACTCAAACAGGGGTAGTAGAGTCCAGGTTCAGCCATATGTCTACCCTTCCCCTGAAAGGCAGCCACATGGGCTTCGCATACCGCGGCGACCTGGTGGGAAACGGCCGTCCTAGCTTAGCCTATAGGAGGACTCTAATTGGGCGCGGCTCACAAATCGACCAGCATGGGCCTAAACGGGGCGATCACCCAGACGGTTTGAGTGGGATGAGCCGCGAACGCCCGGCTGGATCCGTTTCCGGGCCAACGCAAAAATTGCCCTAGAACGGCTACGCCCAGACGTCACTACGGTCGATTTGGAATTCAGAACCGTGCTCGGTCCCTTTTTCGAGAACAGTACCTTTTGTATCTGAATTGTACAATAAAGGGTACGAGCAATGGTACCTTGTTGCAGATTCTTCTAAATTTAGCCCCAGAAGCGTCCCTGACCTGGAGTAACATGGATCTTGCGTCACGAACTAGCCTCACCAGATACTCATTCACCAGCCGCGTGGTTTTTTTTTTGACCTAACGCACTTATCTATTCTTATGATCAAATGCCTCGATGCCTATGGCTTGCAAGAGCCAGCCAGCTCTGGATATGTAGGATGTTTTTTAAGCGTAATTAATTATTGAGCGAAATTAAATTCACCCTGAGCGCCCGCACGTCCCATCGCGTGTCAAAAGTTGCACCACCACAACCTCATCAAGAACGCGACACACTGGTTTGCACACATTAACGTGGGCCATGCCACCAATCAGGACAGCCTCGGGGCAGTATATCTGTTCGCAAGTTGATTGCCTGTTTATGGTCGACAAAGCATCTGAGTTTCTAAGTCCGCACATCCATCGCAAGACACCCAAGTTTGATATAAACAACTGTCCCCAGTTGTTTTACGACAGAAACTGCGTTTTCATTCCTAAAGGGCTTGAAAACACAGCCATAAGAATCGATACAACATACAATGTTGCCGTATGCATAGCATCTTCTCGACTGATTAAGCGCAGTGATATCAAGCTACATATTGGGTTGTGCAGCTACTGTCATTATGCCAAGCCTGGATTTGAAAACGATCTATCAGGCATTAAAGAGGAAATCTTGTTGGAGGACGTACGGACGTTATTTAAGGCTGACAAGCTTTCTCTTGATGGCCTGCCGAAGCCAATTATGGGATCTTTACGGGGGGTGTGCGATTTGTGCGTGAGATGTCATCAGTTGCGAGATTGGATTGGAGTAACCCCAACTTTGTCCAGTCGAACTGCTCATCTGCAAAAGTTTCATCGAGGCATGAAATGTAAGATGGTAAGATGCATGTTCTCGGTGCTCAATCCTGGCTCCTTGACATTCCGCTTCCCTGTTAATGCGCCGCTTGAATGTGAGCATGCCCTGTATGCGGACGAGATTGAGCTTGATGAGGATGTTATTTCAAATTTCAAGAGCCATGGTCGTTTGATTGGTAAGGTTAGAAAAGTGTACAACCAAGTTAATCTGGCTCAACTCGGTGACCTTGATGGTTCCAGTGATGAAAGCGGCTCTTTGTCCGATGCTAGTTTGATTGGTTTGACCAGTGACAACCCTCACATCACTACGGCAATGTTGGAATTGGATAGTCTCGATGATTCCGACGTTGCGGTTGAGAAAATCTTGTTTGATCAAGATGATATGTACACGGATTCAGATTCCGATTTGGATTTGAATGTTGGGGTAACCCGTATTTCTGAAAATGGCGAGGTTGCGGCTGATAACACCAACCATGAAGTGCGAACAGATGACGAGAAGAGCTGGCCAGATGTTGCTGATGGAGGGGAGCGAAATGAAGAGGGTGATAGTGAAGTATATGCGGGGGACATACGACCCCTGTCTCAAAGTCGGGAATCTCCAGTGATCTGTCTCGAGTCACCTCAAACAGATAGAGAATACGATGAAGGAGATGAGGTACAGGTGGAAATTGTTCCAGAAAGCCCTGGTCATGACGGTTTAGTCACTGAAGCAGTGCCGCATACGAAGATGCCGATCACCCGCAAGGCCGTCAAGCAATTGACTAGTGAAGCAGCGGTGAATGAGAAAACTATGAATGTTATACAATCAGTGGTTCTTTTGTACATTCAGTCTTGTTACATGGACGTGTTTGACGAATGTCGGTATTCTGCGTTACAATTTGCTGGTCTTGGTAGTATTAAGGAAGGAAAGACACAAATCAGACACATGTCACAATTCGTGAGGTTGATATCCATTGTATTTCGCGGTTACTTCAGGCCAAGTCTGGCCAAGCTCAAGCTGACTGAGCCGCAACGCCATGCCATACACAGTTTTCTAACAGCGGCAAGAAAATGCAAAGTGAAAGAGCAGGTCACGAAATCGCCTTTGCAACGGTACCAAAATCCAATGTACGACGTGATGATAAATCGATTGGAGCTGCAAGGATCGGACAGCGACAAGCAGGCACAATTGGCATTGGAGTTCGTTGATTTTAGTACATTTGGGTTCTATTCCAAGGGAATCGAGGAAGCATTACGAGAGTTCCACACAGTCATGATCCATTTGTTTACTGAAGACAGCAGCAACGAGGTGACTAGCATGTGGAATGTGATATCTGCAGCCTTGTCGTTGCAATTGTGCGAATCAGGCAGGGTCAAGGATACTTTGGATGCGTTAGAGCTTATAGATTGTTGCAAGTACAATCTCAGAGTCGTTGCGACTCGGATAACTATGGAGTGCTGTGACGCAGAGTTCCATCGTGCTATCGAGAATCCGTGGTATAAAATGGTGTGCAACCCACGAGACTCTGTATTCTTTGTTCCGATTTACACCATACAAGACGAGCTATTAATGGCGGCGGGTACCAATCGAAAATGTCCAAAGATGGTGGTTGATGGGCGAATGGTTGGTGCTGATGAGCTCGGCAAGCTGAGCTGGCGATTAGTGCGGAGCGTCTGGAATGGGATGCAACATGTTACGGGTAACCTGCATTATCGAACACTCCAAAAGCTCGCCAGAAGACATCTTGCAGACACGTCGTCACCGGTACACATGGGCCATTCGTTTTTGAAGGAGCGTCAGAACTGGACGCACTGTTTGGTGCCGCCGCACGTTGCTGTGTTGAGTGAGCTGTTGCTGCAGTCTTCGTCGCGTGAGCCGCACAATTTGCATCCGGTCTTCGGCACCGGCTATTTGGAGCAGCTGCAAGCGGAGCAGCTGCTTGGACAATTGCAGCAGTTTGATTTGCTGCTTAGCAGCCTGGCCACGCTTGTATATTTGTCAATTGTGACTCCGATTAGCGCGGCGGACTTTATGTCTTGGACGTATAGTGACGGAGTCAGCCATCGTATGGTCCGAATAGTCGACGGCAGCCATATGCAAGTCAAGTTGTGTCGAGCTACAATACAGCTGCCATGGGTGGTGAGCGAGTTGCTTGTGCAGTACTTGACAATCACTCGACCGCTGCAAATTGCTATTGTGCGGCGGCTCCAAAGCAGCCCCACTCACGCCGCAGTATTACCGTCCGATCTCGAGACTGCCTTGAAACGGCATGTATTTGTTGGAATGAAGGGAGTTTGGAGTGGCATACATTTTGCAAACATCTTTAGCCGGGTTACTCTTGAGCTTGGAGGACAGGCTATCACTCCTTTGATCTGGAACAGTGCTCGTGAGGCATTTTACAAGAAACAGCAACGGGTTGGCTGGGAATCGCTGGCTGGGGAAGCGTTTGAAGATCATTTGCAGGGCATTTCATTTTTGCATAGAGCATAGTTCAATATTTATTAGCGAAGAGCGATCTTATTTAATTAATTTATTCTAGGCTTATGCCTATTGTTCAGCCTCGCTCTTGTGCAAAGTGAATGAACAACGAGTAGGCGGCCTGTTCGCAGAAGTAAAAATAGCGCAGCGATGGTGGGGCGCTATGGGTAGCTCGGCTCATGCAGATGGACGGCACTACCTGCGTGCATGCAATGAAGACATTTTCACAAACGAACCAGATCGAATACGATGACTGCTCTTTGGAAAGATTGGTGAAAGAGCGCACGAATGGCACATGTAATTCTTTTTGTTTATGTAGTTGATCTATTAGTAGAACTATTTTTTGTGAGTATCAGTGCTAGGTTATTGGAGTCTAGCAGCCGGTGTCTATAGCCTGTGCATTCCTGTAGGGCGCCCAATCACCGACTGGTCACTAGGTACACATGTTTACGGGACATGACATACGGCGCCGACGATCATAATCGGAACAATCTCAAACCAGAAGAATATATAAACTAACGGTCGTCGCTACTACGAAGAGCGGGTTTTGAATCATTGGTATTTATAATGAGACTAGCACCAATATTTCTTTCGCTGGCTACTGTTGTAGCTGCCGCCGACATAGACTTGAACAAATTTCTCGATGCCAATAACGGCCAGGGCAACCGCTATGACGTAGGCAAATGCCACACCACCAACCAGAAGCAAAGCGGTGACAATTGGAAGGCTTCGTTTACTAGCTACACAGACGGTGGTGCGGCGTTGTCGTTCTGCGAGAACCTCGGTATGCACTCTTGCGAACTTGCCGAAGCATTTGTTGCTGAATTGATTTTTCTCGGCTGGACAGTGGCGTATGGATCAAGACCTGCCAGTCCTTCTCAATTGCAAATGCATGGCTCTGGGCAGTACCCAGGTATGAGTCAACCTGCTACGCAGTATGATATTTTGAATAGCACGACGGGTGGTGCGTCGGTGGAATTCATATATGGGCCAGTGATGACATTACCAAATCTCAAAGATTTGCTGGATCATGCTAATAGCGAAACTGATATTGCAAATTACGTACAAGACCTTGAAGCGGGCAAGGTTTCTGGATACGGCATCCAACAATCGATCATCCATTACGCGGTCTTTAATGGTTCTCAGAGTGCTGTGCAATTGTCTGCGATTCCAAATATGAACAATACTCTGCACGGAATCAAGGTTACCATGGAGCCTCAGTCCAGCCAGAGAGTCAACCAATCGCTCGACATTTTGGGCTATTCATCCGATAACAACGGTGCTTTAGATTTTACCAAAGATCTTGCAGAAGGGTCGTCAAAATTCGCACAGCTGTGGTCTGAAGGTGCCACCAAGAATATGGTTTCTACACTCTACGGAACATTTACTGTAGGGGATCTGACTGTTGACACGGCTATTGAGCCAATTTACAGCGGTTTTAATACGGCCAATGAAAACCTCAAATGTCAAACCGGTAATGCATCTGCGTTGGGTGGCTCCGATAAGGCCAAAGTTTATGATAGCATGGCTGTCACTACCTCAATAAATGTGCTTGCCATTGGTGCCGGACTTGTTGCATTTCTCTTATAATTATTAGAGCTAATACTGTACAATAGAACCTATTTTGCGTGAATGGATGACGATAGACTTGCTGACTCAGCTCAGCTGAGCCGCAGATTCCTCCCTACCCGTCGGAAGCCCGGCCAGCCCCGGAGAAAGCAGCCAAAGAGAGCAAAGAGAAACCGGGTTTGTGCGCACGCACTCCCTGAGCAAGGAAGTCGCGGGCACCGATCACCGGGCTTGCATGTCCCAGCAATCGTTCTCCGCTCGAGTCTAGATTTTTTTTTGTCATTATCCAGTCCAATACTTTTTGTCCTAAGCTTACTGTTAGTTTTTTTCCAACACACACACAGTCTGCATATCTTCATTCTATTCGCAAATCGAATTGCATTATTCTATTCAACCTCATAACATCCACAACAACACACAAAAATATTATGTTCGCACGAACTACTCTCAGATCCAGTCTGGTGGCCGCTACTCGAGCTGCGGCCCGTCCGGTCGCCATGACCATGAGCAGAGCGACCCCGGCAATCGCCACCGTCCAGCCGAAGCGGCAATATCATGCCAAAGTCATTGACCACTACGAAAACCCTCGAAATGTTGGGTCCATGGATAAGAACGATGCAGATGTTGGCACGGGGCTTGTCGGTGCTCCAGCCTGTGGCGATGTCATGAAATTGCAAATCAAGGTCGACGATAACGGAGTTATCAGCGATGTCAAGTTCAAGACGTTTGGATGTGGTTCAGCTATTGCATCCTCATCATATGTTACTGAACTTGTCCGAGGCATGAGCTTGGAAGAAGCTGGTAAGATTAAGAATACCATTATCGCAAAGGAGCTTTCTCTTCCACCGGTCAAGTTGCATTGTTCAATGTTGGCTGAAGATGCTATCAAGTCGGCTATTAAGGACTACAATACCAAGCGGAAGGTTGCTGCTCCTACTCTTGGTCCAAATGCTGGTGTTGCCACTGCCACCGCTTAGGAAAACGTGTAGGTTTATTGATGATCATGACGTCTTGATGCCCTAAAAATATTTTTTTAAAAAAGCGTATACTTCTAGTAGAAGTATAGGTTCTCTTTTTTGTTTTATGCATTACTTTTGTAGGTTTGGTTTTTTTCTTTATTGTTATTACTTTAATGGAATGGAATCCCTAGTGGGTTTATATTTCGAACTGCTATCCATCGCTGTTTCATAGCTTGTCTGATTAGCTGCTGATGGATGGTTTGGGTTTATCAGATGGTGGCGGGGGAGCGTCGGTTCCATAGGTTCCATAGGTTCCCTGGCCCGGTAAAGCCCAAGCTCGCCGCCATTTTTTGGCCCCATCGGTCGTTATGGGCAACGACAGTCCAACTTCGGGCCGATTCGGGTTTGAGTTTGAGCTTGTAAGCTGCTCAATAATAGTCGTTTCGTGTACTTATACTGGATACCGGATGTCTGGTTTTGAGAGCACGGATTTTAGTAGTAAAAGGGCCATCGTGAGGTAAGGACCACCGGGTACTTCGGTCCGTGATGCGGAACGCGATGCGAGTCGTAGAGACATGAAGGTTTTCGACTATGTCAGACATTTGCATAGCTTTTATTTAAGCTTACGAAAGGCTACAAATGGCCAGTGGGCAATGGGAAACTCAATCTACAGCCCACAATGCCTCAGGTACCTGATTAGCTGTGTTCTGATATTATCGGTCCAACATCATATCCAGATGAGGAATTGATCAGGCCATTGCTTGGTCAAATTTATGGATAGATGGTCCACATCATGGTGTGATCAATCGAGTGGACGAGAACGTGCGTTGAGAGGTCAAGATCTACCACCCAGCCAGCCGCACTTTATAATGAGGCGGTGGCGACCGCCAAGGGGGCGACTATAACTAGACGATCATCATGTTGCATCCTTGTTCCAACCAGTCCATGACTGATCGAGATGTGATTGCGTATTTCAAATTTGTCTCGAGGGGCTATAGCTTGTCTTGTTGGACATGATGAACTGACGGTCGCTCATTGATACTCTTGATGAAATTGGCACCACTGAGTCATTCTGTGGCATTCATAATAAATATTAAAGTTCCTGCTATATGCTGGTCGCAGCACTCAACTGGTATGGCTGGTGTGCATCGCCTCGAAGCATGTCGAATGGTTGGCTGTTTGCCCACAATGCGGCAATGTCCTACGTTGTTGTGTTTATCGTCTGACGATGAGATATTACATTCCGACCTCCCTCAGCGCTGATGAGATGAGTTAATTGGTGATGGGCTGTGTAAAAAGGCTCAGTTGATCATCATGTTATTACTCGCATCTATGCATCCATCAATTTCACGCAGATTGCTATTGTAGTTCTCGCAAGCGACCCCCTGGATTTCATTTCGCCGATGCCCAGGATGAGCTTCCAGTGAACTGGTTCTGCTCGATGGAGTGATAGTGAAAAAGTAACACCGTTATCCGTCTAAATATGCATGTATTTAATAAGATTTTGCTGCTTGTTGAGAATTTCAGCGAATGAACCTTGTTTATTATTTTGGAAACGAATCCATCCTGGTCGTGGCTCGAAGGCGCAGGGATGATCTCGATGATGCATGAGGCACGCAGGGTTAGCGGCAGATCCATCAAGGGGAAAGTTATTCCGCGTTGCCGGTACCGCCGTCCACCTGTAGCAAAGCCCATTTCCACCGGCAAGAATATATAAATAAAAAGCTTCTTGCACTTCATAGACCTGGATATATAGCATTGCACCGAAGGAATGCTGTTTATCACTATGCTGAGCTTGCTCTGCAATCTTGTGACCGCCGCACCGCCATTGCAGAAAATCTACGAGCTACAAGTACCCACCCCCAAATTCAACATTCTCCTCGAAGATGTCAATGGATTGAAGAACTCCGCTAAATACCTGGTGCCGCTGATCCAGCATGGCCGAACGATGTATGCCATGGCAACAAGACGTCCAACCGGTGCGTTCCAGCTTTCCTTCGACGGCTGTTTAATGTACACAGAACATGGCGTCAGTTCATTCGCTTCGGTGGGCATGTATGACACGGTTAGTGGATTGCATGTCCTGAATATCAATGGGTTATGGGACAACCGGCAGGGCCTGCAACATGGGTATGCTCTAGACCGCACTGGCCGACTAACCAGGAACGGTGATGGCGACATCTGGTATTTATGTGACATGGAGCTGCCACTGAACTACCCATTCAGCGTGGTTGCAGTAATTGAGCAAGGCAATCCTGTGCCGAGTTACTGTAAAAATGTCGGCCTATTCATAACGCCCTACCTGCACTAGGCTCTTTCTCTCTTGCATATCTCTATTTATTAGCATCTTTTGTTTTTTATTTACATACCGTCACTGTAACAATTCGACTCAAATTCCCACAAGATTAAAAAAAAACCGTTAATCATTAAGCATATATACAAAAATAATACAGAATTACAAGTCGTCCAGAACCTCTTGTACGCGGTCTGGAGCAACAGCCTGATACTGATAAAAGTCGAGCAGATACGTGCCACGGCCCTGGGTCATACTTCGTAATGTCGGCAAATACCCTATCATTTTGGACAATGGCACTCGGGCATGTACAATGCTTTGCAATGAAGATACTCGCGAATCGTGCTTCGATAGATACAGAGTATAATCAGGTGGAATGTACACCTGGTCGGCTAACTCCTTGAACTTTCCATCGTACTCACTACCGGCTGTCTCTTCACCAAGTGATACGATATGACCACGTCGCGTGCCAGAAATATCATTCACCACAGTACCGATATCTTCTTCGTTGAGGATCACTCGAACGTCAATGACAGGCTCCATGATGCTGTAGTCACGTTTGTTGACCGCCGCGAGAGCCTCTTCAGCCGCGAGCCGCACCGCGTTGGGCACGGCAGCCGCTGTGGCTACGTCTGAAGGGATTTCGACTGACTCAACAATAATGCGACAGGAGTGAAGCGGCAAGTGGGCAATCTTTCCACCTCGTGCTAGTGCGGGCAATGCACCTACACGAATAGCGTGGCAAATGTCCTGGTGCGATACCAGCGAATGCGTTGTATCAGGTGGATATGTCAGGTAGTTCCCATCGTGATCGAGCAGTTCGCCTTCAAATTCTTCGTCAACAACTGGTTCCACATGAAGCTTTACAGTGGCAGATGCTCCTGTATCTTCGATCTCGGAAGTCTGTTCAACCTGGCGTGAGGCCACTTGAATGGTCTCCTTGTACGAGACTTGGATTTTGCCCATCTCGACTCGTGCTTTGAGATGGATCAGTCGATCCTTGGCAATTTCCAAGTGCAATTCACCCATCCCGGAGATCATCTGTTGGTCTGTGTCATAATCATATGTTAGATGCAAACTGGGATCCTCTCGCAGTAAGATATCCAACGCTTCTTCCATGCCTCGTTTATCTGACAAGGTCATTGGTTCTATGGTTGAGAAGAACACCGGTGGAGGTACTTTGATCGGCTGCAGATGGATGTTTTTGTCTCGTTCTTGCAGAAACTGTGTACCATCTTTTCTGGTTGCATGAGCCACAATAGTATCACCAGTTCGAATGTCCTTAGACCCCACAATTACCCCAATGTTTCCCTTTTCTACTGCCGGAATCTCAATCGACTGATCAGCCTGCATTTGAAGAATTCGTGAAACCCGTTCTTTCTTCCCGTTGGAAGTGTTCAATACGACATTGCCCTGTTTTAGCTGCCCAGAATACACCCGCACGAACACCAGGATACCTCTAATCGGATCGTTGGTGACCTTGAACGCCAATGCACACGTCAATTGGTTTGATTCTGGATCGATAACCACTTCCTCGTTTCCGACAGCCTTGGTGGCAGCCGCGCTCTTTTTCTTATTTTTGGCAACTGGTACATGTTTTGTAATAGCATGAGGCGACGGTCGTTCCTGAGGTGACGGCAAGTAGTCGATAACTGCTTGCAGTAGTGGTTGAACTCCAATGTTCCGGAAACTCGCCCCGCAAACTACAGGCACAATCTCTCGTTTGAGTGTAGCGCTTCGTAGTGCTTTCTTGATGCTTGAAGAAGAAACTGCCATATAATCGTCGAGCTCTAGAAACTCTTCAACAAGGTCATCGTTAACTTCACATAGACTCTCAACCAACGCTGTACGAGCCTTGACAACTTCGTTTTGCAATTCTTCACTCAACTCTGACACATCGGTGACTTTGACATCTTTCCCATCTGAATTTTCAGTCCACTGAATAAGTTTCTTATCAAGTATATCGATAACACCTCGAAATTCAGAATCTTCAAAGAACGGGATATTGACAATCCCGACTTTGGTCCCCAGCTTAGCTACCACTTCCCGCACGGTACGACCAAATCCAGCCCCAGCCCGGTCCATCTTATTGACAAATACCACCTTCGGGATACGCATTTCCTCAGCTTGTCGCCATACTTTTTCAGTTTGAGCCTCGACACCAGCAACGCCGTCCAGCACCGTCACCGCGCCATCCAGCACTCGTATTGACCGAATCACCTCAAATGTAAAATCAGCGTGCCCTGGGGTATCTATAAGGTTGATCTTGTGGCCACCCCAGTTGAATGTGATTGCCGCTGAGGTAATTGTGATGCCTCGATCTCGTTCAGCTGGTAAGTAATCCATCACCGTGTCGCCCTGATCCACATCGCCGATCCGGTTCGTCAAGCCACTATAATACAGCATCCGTTCGGTTGTAGTCGTTTTCCCGGCATCAATATGGGCAATGATGCCAATATTCCGCAATTTCTCTGGAGCAGAACTGTAATATCTAGGATGTTGTCTGAACATGAGCCTGGGAAGGCCCTTGAACATTGACATTGGTGGTTGAAAAATCTCAAATTTTCCCAATACAGGCCGCGATCATTCAAAAGAATTACGACCACCCACCACACATCCACAACTATGGTAGAGCAGAGCGGGAAGAAGAAATCAGATTTCGATATTGCTGGTGCTTATTTCAAGTTCCTGGAGGAAGATCCAGAGATGACCATGCCTGTGGCTGCTATCGAGTCGCTGGTGGTCTTGTTGAGCGTTGAACAGCGTATGTGATTTGGGCATCATTGGCAGTCTGACTAACTCAACACAGCGTCTACATCCACTGAATTGATCCAGATATTGGATGAAAAAACAACAGAGCTGAAACAAAGCGTCAAGAACTCGGTTAGTTTATCAGCCGGATGTGATTTGTTCACCCGGTTTGTGCTGCGTAATATCAACGAATATGGGGTATGAAAAATATCGTCAAGATCACCAAGGATGGGCTAACATTGATGCAGGACTGGGAAGCATGTAAAGAGCATTTAGTGGCCAATGGCCGGCTGTTTGTGGAACGAGCCAAGGCAGCACGAGAAAAGATTGCTCAAGTGGGGTTGCCGTTTATTAGAGACGATGATGTGATCCTGTTGCATTCTCAGTCGCGAACTGTACAAGCGCTGCTGATGCTGGCCGCCAAGAATTATGTGCGATTCCGAGTATACGTGACCGAATCACGGACCAGCAATCAAGGGAAGATAATGGCTTCGATATTGCGGCAGCATAACATCCCCACCTGTGTGATTCCGGATTCAGCAGTTGGATACGTGATTGACAAGGTGAGCAAGGTCTTTTTCGGTGCAGAAGGAGTTGCCGAATCAGGCGGTGTCATCAATCAAATGGGTAGTTATCAGATTGCTGTGTTGGCACAGACTTCAAAAAAGCCGGTCTATGTCGTTGCTGAATCGCACAAGTTTGTGCGGCTGTTCCCCATTTCACCCAGTGATGTGCCAACTGAGCACCCATTGGAGTTCACGACAGTTGATAAGGAAGACGATATGACTGAAACACCTCAAATTGATTTCACGCCCCATCAATTTATCACAGCATTGATCACAGATCTGGGTGTGCTGACCACCTCCGGTGTATCTGAGGAGCTGATCAAGATTTGGTTCGATTAGATTAGTTCTGGGAATTCTCAAATAATATAATTAATTATCCATTGCACAACAATACGATCAATTGGTGTTCAACCTGGAATTAGAGTTACGGGTTTTCTCGTTGGTTATTATTTTGAGCGCATTTCGTGTCGGTCGTCCTGGCGGCGTTGCACAATGGATGCAAACCCATTGTAGCTATCAATTGATTGCCATTCTGGTATGCAACGAACATACGGCTTCTTCGTCTGTCCCCACTATGTTATCTTTTTTGTGGGCCGTGACGGCAACATCTAACAAGCCCGATCGGGTGTGGAGCGTAACCAGTGCATATTTCATGCGACAAAAACCCCCTGAGAACTTTCAGGCTAATCTTTGCCTATGATATGTGTCCCGTCAGATCCGAAAAATAGCGTCAACGAAACAGAGTTTCGCTTATTCCCGCCGTTAAATCTATAACGATGTCTACCTTCCCGTTTGGTTTTCAATCCGGCCCGAGAGCGCATGCTAAATGCATTGCTTCAAGACTAACTCCAATCAGGTTTAGACTGATTTTTTGCATGTACGAAAGCTGATTGTGACTACTCCTTATCATGCGAGTTGGATATATTTTCTACCAACATATGCACATTAAGAAATGTAAATGTTACGAATACGATCAAAATAGCCTAGAATAATGAACAGGTGGCCAAGGCACTAGTGTCAACCGCAATCGCAATATAAAGCCTCAAATACCGCAAAGAACTGCTTGTAAAACCCATGACGATAAGATGCATTCTTATAATATTTTTTTCCAGTAGCCATGGTCTCGACTTCTATGACTTCGTTACGAACAGTGTCTAAGGAAATAAGGGGCTCATTACTCTTCAATTGTAGTTCCTGCACAAAACATTCGGCAATCTGATGCATCCCGCTTCCGATCGTATTGGATCTTTCACAGTTACCCATGGAGAATGCGTCTCTGTTTTGTTATACTTACACATTTTGTTCCTCACCAGATCGATGCAACCATTTTTTTGCGGCTGTCGACTGACCGTTGGCCCGTTAACAAAATGCGGCGGAGGTTGGGAGCCACATCCGAGCCTCAAATTGGTGTCACGCGGGCCTCAAAATGTCTTAGTGAGCCTCAAAATCAACATCGGAGCCTCAACTGCGGGGACCAATACGACATCCCCACTGTGGTGAATCTTGCATAAACCCCGCAGACACGAAAGCTGCTAATCAAATCCAGAATAGAAAATCTACATTGCAAGGATGCAAAGTGAATGCGCAAAGCGGCAAATAAAACGCACGTCGAACTCAATGGCTACTTTCTCTTTTTTCTTTTCCTGTTAGCAATTGCACCTGCCAATTGGGCTCATCATGTGACCTTCGAAATAACCATATTGCTTGCATTCGAACCGCAGCGTGGCTCAGTTTTATCCCCTCTTGTTTTGTGAGGAAGATTGCACCAATTTCTTTCATGCATAAGGCTTTCTTTTGGCGATCTAACTAGATGCATACATCCAAGTTTTCGACCATATCTCGGAACACAGCACGAGGATGGATTGCCGGAACCCGTCGGGGACGCCACTTCGGAGCTCATTCTGCACTTGCTCACAAAAACACCTCTCTGGAGCACGGTATGCGTTTGAGTGATCATGGCCTTGCACTGAACTATAAAGGTTGGCTGCTCTCCACCTGTCTTTGTATTTTAAGTTAGTGTGTAAAAGGCTGAAACACACTTGGTCGCCCTAGTCTCAAAGCCTACACTCTATTCTGCATTTGACCCCTGACAACTTCTATAGTATACCAATGACAGAACATATCGAAAATTCGCGGTATCTGACTACTGACATTGTATGAATAGTTTCACAGACCCTGCTAATGCGATCACAGGTTCGGAATTACGTGCTGGTAGTTCGCACTCCACAATGCAAAGATGGCTGTCGGTACGGCTGCTACAAAAAACGGACGGGCTACACCCCACCATATAGCAGACCTACTTTCCATGTCCGAGATCCAAGAATACTCCAAGAGTTGCTGGCAGCGCTCAATCACAGCGACAGGTTGTGTCAGGTCATGTCCATCAGCTACACATACCGGCCCTGCCATAAGACCAGCGATAGTATTTACACAGACATCTACACTGCTATAATGAAGAAGCTGCATCAATTCCAAGAGATTGAAATGATTGACTTGTCGTTTATTGTGACAGTTAACACGGCCAAATTGGTAGCTCAGCGTTGCAACGTCAAAGGCGAAGTTTCAAGAGGGCATTTCTATGGAGTACGAGTACGAAAAGAGTCGAGCTCGCAATACCGCTGCACTTCCGTAGAGCTTATGCCCACTCCAGATGGGTATTTGAGTATTACTGGCTTTGACAAAATCAAAGCCTTGACCATCATTAGTGGGGAACGATCCCCCGGTATTCGAAGCTCATCTCTGCAAGGTGTGCAATCACTAGCGCAACGGGTCACTGTCACTGTCGATTGTCCGACCTTTTGAATCATTTTTATATTTTCGTAAATAAGAATTAAATAATGTTGGCTACTTTTGGAGTTCTGAAATATAGTCGTCAATGGTCATCTTGCTTTGCAATGTGCCGCGTGACAATGCCACCAGTTTATCACCTGCTTGCCATGATTCGTCGCAGTCTCGATCATACCAGTCAATTGATACAAAATGCTCTTCATCTGCTTTTTTCCGTTGCGTCAACGCACCAGAATGCCGTGGTGCGGCATCGCCCGACTTTTTTGCGGTCATTTGCACCGCCCGGGCTTCCTTCTTGGGCATGGATTGAGCATTGACATTTTTGATAATCTCCTTCTCAGCGAGTGCCTCTTTGTCAACGTATTTGAACTGCGGCCGTAACTGGGCCACTGATTTGATCGGTGTCACATGTAGTTCTTCGTTCTTGAAAATCCCCACCATGTACCTACTACCGGCACTATTATCATCGTTTTTAGTCGGATCCTTCAATACACCTCCCATTGTTTGTCGGTCTACTTTTTCCCATCGTTCACCCTTTTCCGTGTCGTAAAACCTCGCAGTATTGATTGGAATATCCACCTCAACAATCCCGCTTTTCGGCTTTATTCTACTGTCCAGGATACCACTTTCAAGCGCTTGAACAAGTGGATATGATGCTGATCTAGTAGGGTATTGAAATAAACATAGCTTGTCTGCTAACGTGTTGGTGAAATATACTGGAAAGCTTTGCAATACGGGATCGTCTTCATCGCCTGGTAATGATACAGGTTCATGCGTGCTACCCATTGCAACATTATCACTATGTTCAATTTCTTCGGCTCGACGAACGTCAGCCTCGGACACGAACAGACTATCCTCCTCGTCGCTCATGGCGTTCTTGTTGCTTGTGTAGTTTTCTATAGTACGCGGGTGGGAAATTTTTTTGAGGCGCGGCCGTGCGTAGTGCTATTTAATGTGCGGCTCCGAGTTCCTGACTCTATTATCCATGCAAATCGTCACAACAGTCGACTGGTAGGTGACCGCTGCAGCTTTATTTGTATCTAATCAAACGGAAATATCCAGGCCATCGCCCAAAGGGGATTCTATAAGTTGAACGCATCTGTCAACCACCCGCACAACGCCTGCCAGTGACATTTCGAGGCATGCCATGGCCAAATCTTGACGCGCTGTTCCGACACTTTCTACACTAAGCTCGTTGAAATCTTGCTCAGATAGTTGAAAAGGTTCTGCTAACGATTCGTTTCGGTGCATGCGGTTATGGGCTTGGTCAATGCGGCGGTGGCGGCGTCGCCTGGTACGTATCTCCACCTGGGTTCGTCTTTGTGCCCGTAAGGAAGCTGTAATTGACTGATCCCGACACCCTGAGTCACGGTGAATGACAGGTGACAACCGGAAGCAGGTTCATCAAAATTAAAGACACCGCAAGGGGCCGTCAAGAAAATGGGTGGAGATTGTGGTAGGTATTAGCTTATCTGGTACAATGGTATTATTTAGGTTACAAGTATCAACCTCGAGTAGGCTTTTTCCCATATCCAAATGCTTTCAGCACGATTCAAAGAGCTTGCATTACTGGCCTATCAGACTCCGGTTTAAAGACACGCAGTGGGAAAACATGGGACAGATCAATGCGAACAAACGGCAGTCTCGGGAAAACGCTCAAGGCGTTTGTGTCTGATCTAACTTGAGCGCAACGCTGTCAAGGCAGGTATTCAAATCAGGTAATATGGGGTGAAATAATACAATAAAAACATGGGCACGCGTTCGGGGGTCCATCTTGTCAATCCCCGCATTCCATCCTGGGTGCGGCACAGTGCAGTCCGATTCCCCCACACATTGCGCCCTGACTAAACTTTCATTCCAGTTTATCCGATAATGAGGAAAGCTAGCTCCTCGATCAAATTTGGTCATCTGCATCCATGTCTAGCCCCTACAAAGAGAAATACCGGCCACCCCTTGTCCGAACAGAATCTATTCTAGGTTATAGGTCCGATAGACACAACTGTGCAGGTCATATGGAGTGGATTTCACTTGAGCAATGCGGTTGATCGGGCCCATTTTGAGTATTTGCAGAATTTATTTACTTCACTAACGGAATATAAAAGCCTTCTTGTTACCATCTCCAATTCAGAAAGAATCCCATCTTTTTTCCTCTAACGATGACACTTTCAGATACAATCAATGTTGTCTATGTCGGCGCCGGTACTATTACATTTGGTGCACCATATGCTTCGTGGAATCACTCGCTTCGAGTTGACAAGCTGCTTGGGAAACGGCTCCGAGTAGTCGCGATCATTGATCCGAACCAAAAACGATTTAATCAGATTATTGAAGAAAAATTGGCCACCGATTCTGCGAGTGGGTATGCCGAAACGCAATACTACCCCACAATTTACGATGCCTATGAACAATTGAAGCACGAACAAATCGACTTGTTTCTCATTGGTGCTCCCCCATATTTCCGGGGAACCACAATCAAGGGCCGGAATTTGGAAATCGAATTGGCTCGGCTGTTTGGTAGCAAGCCGGTTTACTTCACGGAAAAGCCTGTATCAGCGGAACGACCGGAGGAACCTAACAAGGTCTGCACAGTATTGAATACACCAGATGCCGATGGAGTTGTGCCATTGATTGGCGTGGGATATATGATGAGATACCTGAAGGTGGTTCAAAAGGCCAAACAGATTCTTGCCGAGCGAGAACTGGTTCCCACTGCTGTTGTGGCCAGATACGCCATGGCATATGAACAGGTTCCAAAAGAAAAGGCACTATGGTGGGCCAAATCTGGTGAAGGCGGTCCCGCTGTTGAGCAAATGACCCATTTCTGTGATTTGCTACGATATATCGTAGGAGATTGTCGAATGGAAACCGTCAATGTTACCACTTGTGAGATCGATACTCCTGCCGGATCAACCATTGTTCCACCAAATATTGATGAGTCGACCATCGAAGTAGAGGATCGTGTGCCACGAGTGACCGCGGCTACTTGGAAGTTTGAATCTGGAGCTGTGGCGTCGTTCACCCATGCTGTCGCGTTGCATGGTGTGGAATATTCCGACGAAATTACCATCTATGCCCGAGGTCATCAAATTCGAATCCAAAATGTTTACACAACTCCAAAGCTATTCGTGTGGGATCCTGAGCATGGCTGTAACTAATTGGTATATGAATTCCAAGACGATGTTTTTTACAATGAACTACGAGCATTTGTGTCTGTCGCGGCTCGTCGAAACGGCAAACCAGATCTAGAAGGCATGGACGATGAATTGGTAGTCGGCGAAATTCTAACCACATATGAAGACGCCTGCAAGACTTATGAGCTTACCTGGAAGATTCGGGACAAGGGTGATGAGTTTGCAGCGTTCTATAGATCATTGTAGTTTATGTTGAAAAATGCGCCGCATCGGCGATCGGCTGGGCGTGCACTGCAGCTCCCAGCAAAAATAATTTTTTTGTCTCATATTTTTTTGTACTCCAAACTTCAACATGGATTCAGATGGATTGTTCTTGAATCTGGCAACGGATGAGCCTGCAACAGCTCGAAAGCAGAAAATCACAGGGGGCCGATGGAAGGACCGACAAAGAGCCAAAAAGCTTGCTCAGCGACGAGATGGCAAGTCGAATCCGCATGCCAAATCGGCCAAGGTCACCAAACCGGCACCACGACCAAAGCAGAAGGAAAACGCTGATGCTAGAACCAAATCAATAAGCAATCATCATAAACCCGGCACAAAGCCAATGAAAGGGCGACCGGAGGACAAGACCAAGAGTGGCGAAGATACATTTGTGTCGTCCTTGTTCACATCCAATCCGGAACAGGTGCCTCAGCAGGAGGACCAACCCGAGTATATACCTCAAGAAGCATCAAATGCGCCGTTGAAAGATACCACGCAGTTTGAAGGGCTGGGGCTGAACAAGCAATTGTGTGGGTTGTTGGAGGGTAAAATGGAAATGGAACGACCGACGCGGATTCAGCGTGCGGTGCTACCACGGCTGATTCAAAATGACGACGATTTATTTATTCAAGCAGAAACTGGGTCCGGTAAGACGTTGGCATATGTGCTGCCAATGTTGGAACGACTAATGAAGGTGGAACATTTGGATCGTAATTCTGGGCTGTTTGGCGTGATCATTGCACCAACTCGAGAACTGTCAACACAGATTTACTCGGTATTAGAAAAATTGGTACGATGTTGTCATTGGCTCGTACCAGGTATTGTAATTGGTGGTGAGAAGAAGAAATCGGAAAAGCAGCGGATTCGAAAAGGGATTAACATCCTTGTGGGTACACCGGGCCGATTGGCGGATCACTTTGACAACACCGAGTCTCTAGACCTAGCTCAAGTGAGATGGCTTGTTATGGATGAGGGCGATATGTTGATGGAACTTGGTTTTGAAGAGACAATCAACAAAATTATCAACCAACTAGAATCCCGATTCCAGCCGCTAATGTCAAGATTTCCAGACCTGCCCAAGCGGCGTGTCAACGTGTTGTGTTCGGCCACGATGAAAAACAATGTCAAGCGGCTCAGTGAAAAGTCGCTGTCCTCTCAATCTCGTACTGTCACTTCAGACAGCGTTGCCGGTTCTGACGACATTGATGAGCCAAACCGGCCCACTGTCGCACCAGCACAGCTGGAACAGAGCTGCGTTGTTGTACCTGCAAAGCTGCGACTGGTCACTCTTGCTTCTATTCTTATGGATGTGGTGCGGGTCAACAAGCAGGGCCGGATCATGGTCTTTTTCTCATGCTCCGACTCGGTCAATTTCCATTTCGATGCGTTTACGCGTGGCGGTGAATCGACCAACAACCACAAAAGGGCTACTGACGACGACGAAGATGATGACGACAAAAACACTGTGTGCACTGCTCCAATTCTCGGCGAAAACGTACTCATCCACAAGCTTTACGGTTCAATGAACCAGGCTATGCGTACCGCCACGTTAGCCGCATTCAAAAAGCCGCACAACGGCCCGTCTATTTTGTTCAGTACCGATCTGCTGTCTCGAGGTGTTGATTTGCCATTGATCACCAACGTTGTGGAATATGACCCACCCGCTGAAGCCGAAGAACATTTGCATCGAGTCGGCCGGACCGCTCGTGCTGGTGCAGCTGGGTCGTCGATCATCTTCTTGCTGCCGGGCAAAGAAGAAGCCTATGTCGATGTACTTAAGCCGCTCCACCCCAACGGCATCCAACACCAGCCATTTGAAAACTTGGTAAAGGCATCCTTTGGCAAGAAATCGTGGGAAGTCGATGCTACCACCTGGCATTTGAACGTAGAGAGATGGCTGTTACAAGACGAAGCGGCGTTGGACAAGGCACGGTTAGCATTCAAGAGCCATGTTCGTGCATATGCCACTCACATTTCTTCTGAACGATCGATCTTTGATATGAAAGCTCTACACCTGGGCCATCTCGCCAAGAGTTTTGCACTTAGAGAAACACCTGGTGGTGGTAGCGGATCTAGATCTACCAAGCCGCCTCCCAAAGAGAAAGACCCTCGGAAACGTCAGCTGGCAATGGCTCGAAAACACTTGGCTGCGGCTGGTGGAGGTGACGAGTTTAACATTGGTTAATTTAATCATTGCATGTAATAAATTATATAATTTTGCATCGCTACTTTTTGATATCTAACAGTTCGCTCGTTTCGAACCCTACAAAGTTCGGGTTCTTTGAAAAGCTTTGAGCGAATTTCAACGCACCTCGAACATAAAGACCCTCAGTATCCTCCAGGAACCGCTCGGTAAACAACAGCGCACGCACAGCCTTGATGAAATGCTCATCGGTCCGTGCATGTGTTGGCCCATTCAGCACCAAGTACACTGCATTCTGCCAGGCCGACTCCACCGAATCAATCTTGACACTGGTAATCCGCCCAAGCTTGATCAGCGGTCGCTTCTGGGTAATATAGACAATTATTACTGTTGTCCATAGATCTTTGACCAGCTTGGGATGTGTTGACTCAGGAAGACAATCTGTAGCCTTTGGATTGAACACAATCTCGGCCAGCTCCTGGCTTGACGTCAATAGATGCAACAAGAAAAAGCTGTACAGAGGTTTGTCATCTAGGTGCGTTGCTAGCAACGCCAGTGCAGCAGCATGGATCAATTGCTTGAGTGCTGCCTTAGGATCGCTTATGTCGAGCCGCTCGGTATAGTAGGCCAGCTTCTCTGGGAATCGCTCCAGAGCTGCCGCTGGTCCCTCTTCGGATGGTGCTTTGTAGACATAATCGAACGTCGAATCATCGCGAATCTCGTTAAGAATTTCAAGCACGTCAGTTGTTGTGGTGACAGTAGGTTCCTCAAGGTCATATCTTAGGTAATTGATAGATGCGAGTGTCAAAGCTTCGGCCGCCACATACGAGCTATCCGTCTCGAACGCATATCCAAGATGAATAATCGCATGGGTCAATCCTCCAAACACACCATCCAGCAAATTATCCTCCTGGTCAACAAAAAACTCCTTGACTACACGCCGCCAGTCGTATTTGGCATCGCCAATCTTGTCGCTAAAGTAATCAAAGTAGCCCCGTTCGTATTGCCGCTGACCCAGAAAGTCTGCCCAGTCTTCATCGGTGACCACCTGTGGCGAATCTTCTTTCCAGGGCACCAGATTTCGACAAACAGTTTCATAGATATATGTCAACTGGTTGGGCCCAGCCCCTAGAAAATATGCTGCCACGAGAGCATGGGGTAAGTGGTTGTGGAACCGTCGGTCGTTGAACATCACCCCGTACGTAGCATTGTTGGCCTTGATTAGTTGATCCAATTTCCGCAAGCTTTCGGTTGAAGGTCTAGGGAGATTATAAGAATCAGGGATCTCGGTCCCTAGACCGTCAATATATTTTGGATTAACGGATAAACTGTTGCCCATGGTTCCGAAGCGAGTTTTGTGGCGTTAAGCAAGATTACTCGGCTGCCCAGGGCTGTTATTCTAGTTGGGAATCGGCTGATGCTTGCCTCCCCCAAAACTCAAAAATACCCTATTGTGCGGCGCGCCGTTGTTTATTTTTCTTCTTTGCACGCGATCGATGGAGCTATTGCAATCAGTGGCCAACCCGGATATCGAAGCATTGAGCAAAGAGCATGACGGAGTAGCGGAATATTGGGTCGACGGAAAATACATTTTCGATGTGCTGGAAGCGTCGTATCAGCTGGCTGATGCGTTGTTGAAGAAGCATTTCCAATTGGACATTGACTTGCCCAGGGACCATCTGTGCCCCAGGATTCCCAACCGGCTTGACTATGTGCTATGGATGAAGGAGATTGTAGAGACAGCATGTCCAGTCCAGGTAAAACCAGCGACCGTGCTCGATATCGGCGTAGGTGCTTCTTGTATATATCCATTACTGGGATGCTCGGTGACCGACTGGCAATTTTACGGAACCGACATCAACGACGAATCGCTGAAGCATTGCCGGGGAAACATCGAACGGAATAAAATGGACGAGCGGATTAAGGTGCACAAGGCTGGATTGAAAATGTATGATTTGGATCTGCTACAGGTAGACGAGCTGACGATCGCAATGTGCAATCCACCATTTTACGACACGGCCCAGGAGATGGAAAATTCCAAACGGGCCAAAGCACTGCATCCGAGTACGGTAAAACTGGTAGCTAGCGATGACGAGCTGTTCACTACCGGTGGCGAAGAGGCGTTCACGAATCAAATGATCCAAGAGAGTTTGAGAATGGGTGAGCGGATAAAATGGTACACCACCATGGTGGGTAAACGGACCACTTTGGAGCGGATAGTGGAAGCTCTTCGTCAGCATGGTATCAACAACTACGGTATTCATGAGATTGTTCATGGTGCAGGTAGAACTAGAAGGTGGACGGTTGCGTGGACCTTTGGTCAATGGCGACTGGCCGATTCCATAGCCAGAAGCCATTCTTCGTCAATACGCCATCTGAATCCTTCTACCAATGAATTCGAATTGCATCACAACAATGTGCTTCCAATACTGCAGGCGCTGCCGGTCGATATTGCCCAAACGGATCCGATCATTGTAGAATGCAAAGGCAATGTGTGGTCGCGGGCATACAGACGCAAATCAGCTCGAGGTGAGGCAATTGAGCTGACCGACCATTACCAATTCGAGATAGAAAATAGCATAGTTCGGTGGATCCACGGTCCAGATCCGAAAGTATTCGAATCGTTCTGTACAATGTTGGACCATGCCTAAATAGACAAAAACGCGTCGCGTCCGCAAACGAAAAAAAACTTGTCAACTTCAATGCAATCTTCGCTGACTGAACTGTGGGGCAAGAAGCCAACCAAACGGAAAGACCCACCAGTGCATGCCCAAACGAATGCAAAACGACTTAAATTGTTTCAGCCTGGTGGCGATGGTGTGGGGATCGACCATCATGTACGAGACCAGTTCACAGCCAAGCTGGGGGCGCTCGACTCCATAGCCACTATCAAACGGCGATCCAAGAAGCGAGGTGAAAAGGTCCAGCTAAAGCCAATGCACCAGTCGGTCCTGGATATCAAACTGCAGAACATTGATACATTGTTATTGGTTGAAGAAGGATACAAATACAAGGTTTATGCGGATGATGCAGCGATTGTATCCAAGATTCTGGGGTTCTATTTGTCCGATGGACGACGGCATTTTGAAGAGGGTTACGATGGTGAAGACGAGTACGACAACTTTGCTACATGCTCGTTTCCGGTTACAAGTCTTCAAACACATACCAAGAAGCTTGTGGATCTGGGGTACAAGGTTGGCATTGTTCAGCAAATGGAGCAAGCTGCGCTCAAGGCATCGGGCAAGCTAATGAAACGTGCTCTGACTCGAAAATATACCAAGGCTACCTTTTCAGATGAGTATCAAACAAGTGCTGATGCCACAGCATTGGATTCAGCGACGTCCAATTATTTATTTGCATTGTTAGAACATGATCAAACGTTTGGCATCCTGGCAGTCGAGCCGTCGACTGGAGATATTATCCACGAAGAGTTTGTCGATGGATTGATGCTCACTGAGCTGGAAACTCGGCTGCTGCATATCCAGCCGTCTGAAGTGCTATATGTTGGAGAAGTTTCGTCTAGAGTAAAAAAACTAGTGTCCAATGTTTCGGCGTCGAAAAATGTGTTGATCCACAATGCTGAACTCGATTCACAGTTCAAAACCGGGCTAATCGACCATTTTACAACGGAAATGGAAACCAGTACAGACAAACAGCAGATATCGAAAACGCTTGATATGGTCCAAGAGCTTACTTCCACGGTGCAACAGGCGTTGTATGCAGCGATTCTGCATTTGGCAGAGTATAAAATGTCGCACATCTTCAGCCTCTGCAATAATTATAGCACGTTCAGCTCGCACTCGGAAATGTACCTGAGTGGAGACACTCTGACTAGTTTGGAGATTTTCCAAAACCAGCATGACCAGACTAGCGAGGGCAGTTTATTTGGATTGTTGGACCAAACTCGTACGCCATTTGGCCGCCGGGTGTTGCGCAAGTGGGTCGCCAAGCCGCTGCTCAAGCGGCTTGAGATTGAACACCGAATTGAGGCTGTGACTGAGTTGACCAGACCGCATCGCAAAGCAGGTATGGTTGCTGAACAGTTCAGGTATTGCTTGGATTTGGAAAAGGCGCTGGCCAATGCGTATTACCAGCGGTCCTCCCGGCCGCAGCTGTACAAGTTGATGAAGAAGTTGGAAAAGTTTGTAATGATTGAAGAGCCGATCCGTTTCCAGTCTGAATATTTGAATCAACTGTTTGACGAGATTCCTAAATGCCGCAGCATTGTATTCGAATTGGTGCAGGTCATTGACGATCGGTGGAACGAGCAGTACGAAAAGAACAAACAGGACAGCATCGAGCTGTTCTTGAATACTGATCACATGCAAGACGAAGAGATTATGTCCAAGCGATTTGGTCTGCATCAGGTGGAATCGGAACTAGACGCGCATTTGAAAGCTGCCAAGAGGCAGTTAGGAGTACCGCTTTCGTGGACCAGCTACGGCGACCAGCCGTACGTGATTGAGATTGACTCCAAACATAAGCACAAGGTGCCCAACGATTGGACGCCGTTTGCCAAATCGACGCACAAGCATAAATATCGATCGCCGGAGTGTGAAAAGTTGTTTTCTCAGTATGAAAAGCATAAGTCGATGTTGCAGGAAGAGTGTGCACGGGCTTATAAGGAGTATCTTTCACAGATTGCGCAGCACTACGACAAGCTGCGGGATTTGGTCAGTGCCTTGGCGCAAATTGACAGCATCATGGCACTGAGCGAGTTAGCCCGGTTTGGCCATTATTGCCGTCCGTCATTTATCGATGAGACCGGGATTAAAGTGACGGCGGGTAGGCATCCCACAGCGGAACATGCTCTCGACAGGGATTACATTGCCAATGATATCGACATGAGCCGCAGCAACCGAGTCAAGATTGTCACGGGGCCCAACATGGGAGGCAAGAGCTCGTATGTGCGGCAGGTCGCACTGATTGCGATCATGGCGCAGATTGGCTCGTACGTGCCTGCTGATGAGGCGCAAGTTGGTCCATTTGACGCTGTGCTGACCCGAATGGGTGCCTACGACAACATGCTTCGAGGGCAGTCCACGTTCAAAGTCGAGTTGCAAGAATGCGGCACCATCATGAAGCAAGCCACTCCCAAATCTTTGGTGATACTAGACGAAGTGGGCCGTGGCACCAGCACCACTGATGGTCACGCCATTGCCCACGCTGTATTGTCGTATTTTGTCACTGATATTCAATGTGCCACGCTTTTTATTACGCACTATCCAGCGCTGGCATCGTTCTCATCTGCCTTTCCTGGTATTGTTGGATGCTATCGAATGGGGTATGAACAAATTAACGACAATGACGTGCGGTTCACATATCGGCTGGAACCAGGGGTTGCGAGGCGGTCGTATGGGCTCAACGTGGCGCGCATCGCGGGGCTTCCCCGGGCCGTACTCGATGGGGCTCAAGTCAAATCCCACGAAATGGAGGGCATTATCGGCCGACAAAGGGATGAGCATGGGCTGGCACAACAATGCCAGTTTGTACAACGTGCCTTACAAGAGGGCATCTCTAAAGATGATATTGTAGATATATTACAGAGCCTCAGCTAGTTCATGTTGTGTATATAGTCCCAACACTGTATCGTGACATTTTTTTCATCATCCCCACAACAATAAACATATGGTGTCGCCTGGACAGACGTATGCTCGACGACGTCCTGCCGTTCAGAGTCAGCATTCTGCGCGCAAGGCGGTGGGTTCGGAACGACAGGTGTCGTCCAAGGTCGAAGCTACTCCGGTAAAGCGGTCTGGTGGGGCGACCAAAGTCCCTACCACGATCAAGAAGACGGTACCCAGGGCAAAGAAACAGGAGCAAGAGCCGAAGAGACCCAGAGAAGACAAATCGGAAGACGATTTACAGCTCTTGACGCCGAGTCCCAAGAAGCAAAAGCCCAGCTTCAAGGCATCGAGGATTTACAACTCTTCATCCAAAGCAACCACAGCCAGCAAGAGCCAGAGCATCTGGGCCGAGCTCGACTCTGTTATCGACGAGGGCACGGTGAAACGTAAACCTGCCACCAGGACACTGACTCCGAAACGCAAAGCGCGACCGCTACCTGGGGTTCACATAACCGGGGCCACGACAGCGACAACGAGCGTGGTTCCTGAGGATGAGAGCGAAGAGACAGAAGTAAGCGTACCTGGGTCGCCGCGACAAGCAGGACTTAAGGACAAGCTCAAATTTCTAAGCTCTTTAAACAAGAAGACGTACGGCGGAGGTAGGAGTATTCGCAACAGCCAGGATAATGATCTGAACAATAACGACGACGAGGATGATCCACCGGAGACTCAGAGCGACGAAACGCTGGAAGAAGCAATGCCGGCCATTGCCAATGTGCAGAACATCAACGACCTGAAGGCGCAAGGTGTGAATGCCGAATTCATAAGCGATGTGGAGTATATCATGGAAGGTCTTGATATGAGTCTGCAAGCACAACAAAGCACGTTGATCGAGCTGCTTGAGAAAACGCATGAACGTGATTTTGTCCACAATTTCAAAAGTTCTCGGTTCCCCAATGAATTGATGGAAAAGGTGGGCAAAAGCTCAGATCCAGTGGTCAATTTCTTGATGGGTTGGTTAGTGAGCAAGATGTTTGAACATGGCGATGCGCTTGCATCGACCATGATTCGTGACTTCTCACTTGTAGAGTTGTTTCTGAATATGGTGGCCGATAACCAGGATATTACACGCAAGAAAATGTCCAAGCTATGCAAGCAGTCGCTTACCGAGCTGATTGAGCGGGATAAGCCCGATAAGACTGTGACAGTGTCCCGCCAGTGGGTAGGGCTCAACGGATTGAGTACCTTGGAGAACATGGGGACTGGCGTACAAATGACAGTCCAATCTAAGCTTGAAGATAAATTATTGGTCTTTCTGGATATCCTTGCAGCATTGATCCCGGATACTGTGGAATGCTTGGATGACGAACAACCTCGAAATCTGGCCAATATCACACTGATCGTTGTGCAACTGACATTTGTCGCACAGGGCTACGAGACTCACGACCTGATCGGTGCCATGGACAAGTACGAACAGAATCCAGTCGAGGCAATGATGGCCATTCCAACTGCGTTTTACAGATCCACGCACCACACCACTGCATTGCAAGTGTGCACTGAAGCAGTGCTCAAACTCGCAGTGATGCTAACGACGCGATTCGCAGCAGTCAACGTGCTTCACTATTCAGTGTTCAATACCGACACAGCTGTGTCCATGATGCAATACCTAGCAGGGCAGAAATCCATTGCCAATGTGTCGGGATCATTGTTAGTGTTCAGTGCCGGATTGCTGTACAACCTCGTGGACAGCGAGGGCATTCGTGAGGCGGTGGTGCAGTCGCCGCACTACCGCCAGTTCTGCACCCTCATTCTCAACCATACTAACCACGCTTCTAACGACCAAAATGCCAAATCGGCCATTTCTTATTTATATCTTGTTTTGAACCGGCTGGGTCAGCTTGCATCCGACCAAGAACGAGCAAAACTTTCGCATTTGATCCAAAACAATCTTGACAAGACAGTAGCTACCATGACCAGAGACTCTTGAAATACAAATATTTACGATGCAATTCGTTCAACAGCCCATTCTTCGTCAGTGGCTTCCTCTAGAGTATTCGTGAACCCCCATGACTAGAGAATCTTGATATATATTTTCATATTTATGATGCAATTCTTTCAACAGTCCATTCTTCATCAGTTGCTTTCTCTCGGGTATACGTGAACCGATCATGAACTCGGTTCTTTCGACCTTGGAAGAATTCCCATTCTAGAGGCATGACTCTGACGCCTCCCCAGTACGGAGGACATGGAATTTGGTCAACACCTTCAAATCGAGCCGTCTCTTCGGCAACCTTCTTTTCAAGCTCTTCCCTGGATTCCAGCACTTGTGATTGCGGTGACGCCCATGCACTAATTCGAGATTCTCGAGGTCGAGTGTCGAAATACACTTGGCTCTCTTCATTACTCAAATATTCGACCACCCCTTCCACACGCACTTGACGTTCGAGTTCCTTCCAGAACCAGGTCAGCGACACATGCGGGTTTGACTTGATGTCCTCGGCTTTCTTGGAAGTGCCCCAGTTGGAATACAGCACCACATGCCCATCAACATCGAGCTCCTTCATCAAAACTATTCTAGACGACACCCGGCCAGATGGCAGTCGAGCCGTGGCCAAAGTCAACGACTCTGGTAGCGCCACCTTGGCTTCTTTGGCTTCTAGGAACCATTTGTGGAACTGCATCCCCGGCACAGCATCTAGATCGTGCTTGTCCAATCTACCCTTGGTGTATTGTTCCGTCTCTGGAGCGAATATCAGATCGTTTGGCTTAGTCGGCATTGTAAATGTTCGTTTCAGTGTGAATGGTCTAATTGCTCTACTCTTGATCATTCGACGTCTATAAAAGTCTGAGTGAAAAAAGGGTGGGGTGACAAAAATCCCTTTTTGGCTTGCTCTGTATAACCCGGGACCGGTGCGCGGCTCCACCCGACTCAACGGCTCTGCTCTATGAAGATGAAAATAAGAACCTTTGTTAATCATAAATACTAGTCACAATAATAATACACACAAATAATAATTTAAAATGTCGAAAGATTAGCTCTTGGATTTGACCTGCTGGGCTTGCAGCTTGGACGACATGTTGTACCCCAGCATCTCCCGATAATCGTCGTGCTGATCGCCAGAGTTCACATCACCCTGCTCAGCATCTTCGTCTTCTTCCTCCAGTCCTTCATGATGCAGTGTAATGGAATTGAAGTTTTCAAACGGATCGTTCGAATTGAATGATGCATTCTTCTTGATCACCACCTGGCCCTGGAACTCGATCGAGTCCTTTTGCTTGTCTTCCTTTTTGGTGGCCCTTTCCATTTCCGGGACAATGCTGGACTTGTCAAACACTGGAACAATTGGTGGTGTCTGATTTCGTAATAATGCCCATTGAGTATTCTTGAAAAAGGCATGTGCTTTGATGTCGGATGCCCCTGCTCGGCTACCAAGCCGCTTGTTTTCGTCCTTGATCAACAACTTCCGGATGATATTCTTACATCCAGACGAAATTGGGGTATTGCTATCGGAAAACTGCACCTCTTGCTTGAGAATACTTGCAAAAGTCGCATTCCGGTTCTTGCCCTTGAATGGAGTGGTGCCAAACAACATTTCATATAACAAAATACCCAGGGTCCACCAATCGACCGCACTGGTATGACCATTGCCTCGAATTACCTCGGGAGCAATGTATTCTTCCGTTCCCACAAACGAATTGGTTCGGAAATTGGCTATGCAAGCCTTGGTATCAATCGCCGGCAAATTCGAAGAAGATGATGCAGTTCCTCGACCGCTGTTGATGATTGTAGGAGCAGCTTCCGATCCAGACTGCTTGCTTAGATCAAAATCACTTAACATAATGTGGCCCGATTCATGAAGCAGAATGTTTTCTGGTTTCAAATCTCGATAAATATACCCCATCAAATGCAAATATTCCAATGCAGCTGTCACTTCAGCAGCATAGAATCGGGCATCTGCTTCTTTCAAGCTCTTGCCTTCCAAGGTCTGTAGTGCTCTGAAGAATTCCCCACCCATGCAATATTCCATGCACAAGTACAAATGGTCTTCGGACTGGAATGAGTGATATAGTGTAACAATAAACGGATGATTGGAAGTGGCCAGAATCTCTTGTTCGGCCAATGCACGTTTGATTTTGTTTCGAGAAATCATCTCACGTTTGGAGAGAACCTTCATGGCATACAAATGTTGGCTCTTCTTTTCTCGAACCAGGTATACCTTTCCAACGTCACCTTTCCCAAGTAGCTTCATCTTGGTAAACGAGCCCGGTCCTACTTCAACATCGCGGATCTTGACCGAGCTAGATGAATATGTTCGGTGGTAGGCAGCACTGCTTTTACTGCCGGCCCGCGAACGGTTGCCTCGTGGTGTCGAAGGACCAGATGGTGCAAGCAAGTTATGGCTGCTACCATTTGGAGTTGATGAAAGATCCAATTCCTTGATTCCATGCGATCCATTCAGTGCAGCATGGGCCGTTGCAGTTGCTATTGGACTAGAACCTGAGCCCGACGGAGGAGAGGACTTTTTGTCTTCGGGTTCTGCTTGTTCATGTTGAGATTGCTGGTGGTTTGCACCTCCAACTCCAAGCATCGTTTTCACCCCATTTGGAGCAGAAGCTACTCGTCTCAAATTTCTTGAGAAAATGCCCTTTGGCGGTGGTGACAGCGTTTCCTGTTGCTGCTGTGGTGACCGTGCCGATTGCTGGTCACCACCACTTTCCAAATTCATATCTGGTATATCTTCTTGTTCCAAATGAGCTTCGGTAGTAGCAGCAGTAGAGCCTTCTGAATGAGGGGGAAGTCCTTGATATGCAAAATATGGGTTAGCAGATTGGACACTGTCGCTGCCGTTGAGTGGGCCAGATACGGGACTGGCAGTGCCAGTTGTTTGCGACCCCGAAGGATGGCGTGAATGGCCATATGGACTTTCATCCAGCACCACTGCCGCCGGTGACGACGGAGATCTCAGACGTAGCAGACGCGACAACTTCTTTGGAGGTAGTAGCTGTTGATGGTGCTGGTGCTGGTGCTGGTTATTGCTGTTGTTGTCAAACACGAACTCCTCCTCATTTGGGGTCGACACCTCGGGCGTCGTTGCATTAGAGCTGTTGAATTTGAAAAAATTCCGAAGCTTTTGCGGGAAGTTTGACGACCCTGTCGGAGTGGTTGCTTGTGGAGGAGAATGAGACGATGAAGTTGCACAGTCGCCGTCATCGGCTGTTATGGGCGATGACGATGGAGGTTTGGTAGACGGCACAGTCATTGCTCTCGACCGGTTTTTGCGCACCTTAGGCTTGTCGTCGTCGCTGTGCATCATGATACTTCTTTTCCCAGGGACCGTAGATGAAGGGTGGTGGTGTTTTGCAAACAACGTGCCACTGAAGGAACAGAGAGATGGTGTGTAATGGATGGATGGTGGAAAGCTGGGGGGTATTTGGTGCGCGGTTTGTTTCTTTTTCCCCCAGGCGAGTCTGGTTTGTTGAGCGTGCACCGTAGACCGTGGACACCACCGCTCAGAGTTTAGCGGCTGGCTGCCTAGATGAGGCGGCCCTACCAGTCTCAGGTGGCTGCCTACTGGTCTGTACTCGACAGCTACAGTCGTTACTGTTGTGCTGTTTTATGAAGTTCCTGCTTGTTTTCACGGGGTCCTCATTCTATCGATCCTTCAAATATGGAAGTAGATATGGACCTATCAAATCAATAGACTCATTAACTAGGGGAGATTAGAGCTAAATGAGGGGAGATGCAAAAGTCAACGTGGTAGCATTCGGAGCTGCATCAAAGTTAGCTAGCTATCTCGCTGCCACTGGTCCTCCTCTCTCTCCGAGCAGTCTAAATTAGCACAGAGCCTGAGCCAAAGACAATCTGCAATGCATCCGGCAAAAATGTCTCTGATCGTGATTGATGCATGGGCTCAGCTTAGCAATCAAGGTCGATGGGAGCAGTTCGAGAGACATGGGGAGGTGAATCAATGGAGACTTCTAAATATATCATGACTATATTTATTTACAAGCAGGTCGGGAGGCATTTCTAGTTCTCAGACTTGAAAACACGACATTTGGCGGTCGTACGACCTTATTGGCCCATGCTTAGGCTCTTACTGCTGCAAGCACTTCCGGTGCCGTGCGCCTCTTAGTTCTCGGCTCCTGAAAGCCGTTGATCCACTTGAGTACTTGAATGAACATCATGCACTCGTGAATGCACAATGCAAAAGGTTTAATCTTACTATTTAGCAGTTCTATCGCAGAATATCCAAAACTTGGCTAGCAAAGTCTTTAGACTGGGGTGTAAACGTGATCAGCCTGTCGTCATTGCGGGCCTGCTCATAGAGCAAAGTGTCCGATTTACTGACCTTGACGTCAGTGGAAGCAAGATGGGGATCATGGTCAAGCCTAGTACCATCAAACCATGCCACCAATTGATGTAGTGCATAGTCCACTCTGCTGAACGGCTCTTGATGGGTTATAGCTTGCTGTTCACGTTGTTCAATGCCATCAAGACAATATTCTGCTATGCGGGATTCCTGTCCATTTGTCGAATGCAATTCGGATTGCATCGTTATTATAGGATAGTAATCATAGCTATATGGCCGATATGTCGGGACTGTCGATGGCAGCAGAAATCGCCGTACTTGGGCGAATTTGGCGAACGAAATTTCGAATCGAAACGCCCCTTCAAAGTACGGTGAAGATGGATTGCGGACAAATACAATTCCCTGCCATGGAGGGATTTTAGATTCAATCTGGATGCGTTTTGATGTAGTCGATGGTGATGAAACAGATGATGGGGTGGAAGGACTCGACACCGATGGCTGGTTGAGCTTTGGTGGTACGGGAATCAGATAAATGCCCTGGGGACAATGTTGTCGCACATATGCACTATTTGTGTTAGCGGTTCTAATTAGCAACGGTACAATTCTTGGAGTACGTCGTAGTTTTTGGATGACATGTGGAACGAACCAAAAAGTCGTGATGCGCGACGCGATCTTTTGCCTACACATCAAATGTTCCGGGTACCCCAGCAGAGCCTGGCTCTGCCGGTGCTGGCTAAAGGAGATCTATTCGACGATCTCGACCTGGATCTAGGTGAGAGAGATATATCTGAAGCAGGAGAAGAGCTGTTTAGTGACCCGTTCAAGCTGAATCCGACAGAGGATGAGCCGGCATACCATGACATTCCGAACTTTGAAATGGAGAATAGCGACGTTGAGTCTGAGCTCAGTTTTGATATACAGCCCAATTTGACCTGGGATTCATTCTACAATGTCCAAGAAGTGGCTAAAACGAACAACAGAAAACAGCTTGGTCTGATGCTTTCGGAGCGGTCCAAAAGCATTGTCGATGCTGTGTTAACCGACGACCAAGCTGCGGCACGAGTAATACCTCAGCAACGTCTTGTATCGTGTCTATACAATCTGGCATTAGGTCGCCAATCGCTGATGTTTTATTTTTCAGAAAAGCGAATGGTATTCACTCCGGTATCTGGATCTCAAAAGTACCGGCTGGAAGCTTGCACATTTCAGTCGATTGCTGATATCACCGATTTTTGCATAACGTGCGGCAGCCAACTGCGTCGGCTGAAATATACCGTGCAAACTGTTTATTCTAAGCCAACTCCAGTGCTAGTAGCATTTGCTGACTGCATTGACGTAGTTTTGAAATGCATCGAATCGAATCTACCGCCGGTGCACAGCATTGTACAGCTGTACGACTCGTTACAAATACCAGCACGAATTGTCGACCTGCTTTCGCAGCTGGTTGGATGTGGAGATATCGCGAAATCAATTCGGCTGAACCGGCTGCCAGAGGCTCATGTACTGATAGATGCATTGTACAGTCGTGCGTTGGAGTTCGAGTGCAGCGATCCAAGTCTTTTTGCATTGACCAGATTGGTCCTGGAGAGGACCACCGGTCCGTATCTCAGCGAAATCGACCGGCTGATTGGTCTGGGGTCGCAGGATTTTTCCCCTGCTTTATTTATTACCGACCAGGGAATCGACAAAGATCTGGTGCCACGGTTCATATCACGGCTGGCGCCGCAAATCCTTCATACGAGCATGTGTTTCCGGATCTTGGCCAGGTTTGGCGAGTCGTGGACCAACGCCCGCATTTACCATGCACAGAAATCGCGACTAGAATGGTGTTTTGACTCGATGGCCGTAGCGAACAATCGGCGAGAGGTAGGTGAGTATGATGAGAGGATGATGCGGATTGATGAGTTGTCGCACCGTCGTACCAGCGAGACGGTCGCTACCCGCAGCGACGACCTGTATACCCACGAGACTGCCATTGACGAGCTGATAGACAAGATGGATTCGGTGATCCAGCTTGACGGCGACCGTTTGCAGTCGGTTTGTCTGACGATTCTCCAGAACAAGGCTATTCACGAAGACAATTGTCCCATGGACATCGCACCGGCGCTGTCGTTTGGACAATTGGTCGCTGTCCAGTCCAAGCTGAGCAATTCGCTCGTGATGAGACTGTTTACATCGCCAGAGAGGCCAGAAATCGATATGCGCACTCATGTCAAGCTTTTACGGCAAATATTTCTACTGGGGGACGGCAATCTGTGTATCAACCTGGAACATGGCATTTTTGAACAGCTCTTCCGCCACCACTGGCCGCCATCTGCGGCTCAACTGAACCACATTGTATCCGATTTCGTAGAAGACACAGTGCAGCGTATGGGTATCAAGTTGACGGCGGTGATGAACTTTGGGTTGGCATCGGAAAACATTGCAGCCGATCGCTTTGACGCAACGGATATGCTACTAATGTGTTACAATGTGCCTGAGCCGCTCAAGATCATCATTACGGCGCCGATACTGCGGCTCTACGATAGGGTGTTCAAGCGGCTTTTACAAAACATGCGATTGCTGCACATGCTCAAGGAACGACGTCATACACAAGAAGAACAGCATTTGGTATGGTGCCTAGCACATTCGTACCAGACCACCATCACCACGCATTTCCAGTTTGATCAATGGGATAATCTCCAAGAAGCTATCGATCAGCATTCACAAGTTGCTCGGCATATTGCTCGGGATTTTTTTATCTTTGATAACCAAATCTCGATCGCCATTGACACCATCTCGCAATGCATTCTCGATTCCAAGCCCATTCGTGATCATGTCTGTCAATTGCTGTCGCTTGTTCCTCCGTCATGTATGCTGTATCATTCCTTGAACTTTAACCGGTATTATTCATAAGAAACTTTTTTTGAGAACCTTTTTTTATAATATTATAATTACATTTTTTGTCGTGACCATAAAAAAGTATTATCCTCCAAGTTTATCGGGTGTAAGAGAACACATTCTTCAACAAACCGTCTTCTTGAGCCAATCGGTTGATAGAGTCGTCAGCTTCACCTCGACCTCGCACGTAACCGGACAAGGCGTAGGTGGTGTTGCTACCTGGGATAGCTCGGCCTTCAGAGTCGACGTTGGCAACGTTGATTTGGACAGAGGCGTGGTCCTTGGCCTTGATGATTCGGTTGGTGGCAGAGCACTTTCGTGGAACGTAAAGTTCGACCTAGGTTGAGAGGTTAGTTCGGTTGTGTTCTCGAAAAACGTCAGCAATTCAGACTGATACGTACCAATTTCCCGTCGGTGTTTTCCATTTTGATGTGTATGAGCTTTAGTGTAAAGGTGGAAAATGTGAGTGGTGATATGATTGAGTGGGTGGTGAGTGGTGTGCGGTGAGTGGGACGTTAGGGCTAGACTGGGATATACGCTGACATGTCACGTGTTTTGTGACTGCGTTTTTTTTTCTGCCTGCTGCGCACTCGACATGCTGGGCCCGCTTGACTGCCCGTGCGCCGCGCTTGATACGATATCAGTTTGGCACGCAGAGAGATGCAGTGACGATGATACTGATAACGAAGGCAGATCACTGATCGCTAGAGAAACAGAAAAAAAATAACAATAAAAATTGTCCCCACAAGCTCAAGGCGTTTATATCCAGGGTCACAATCCATAACCAGCCAGCCACGAAGACATGTGGTTGTTTTCAGGGTACCAAGTGGACGGCCCCCCTCGAGCCTCAGGAGCATCGGCCTCGGGCCACATGCCCGCAATCCAGTGGATTGTGTGGGGGAGAGGGTCAAGGGGCCTCATCGCAGTGCGGGCGCTTATGTGGTTGAGGCTTAGCGTCTTTGATGGATGCCAAGGAGGATCCACCGATCTGCGGAACTACGGAACTACGGGTTAGTGTCTTGTAAAAGTGCTATAGAGCATCGAGATCTAATAATAAGATGTTCAAATCACCACGGCTGGTTGTCAAAGAACGTGCAGAGACCGCTGGGCGGGAGCATCACCCTTGGCCTGGACACCTTGCTGGAGAGGGGGGCGGCCGCGGATTTGCAATAAATAGCTGCCCTCCCCCGACGGCTGGGAACAATCGAGTGCATTTTTCTCTTCGTCACCATTCATACATCATCAAGGCAAGGAAGAGAAGACCACCTTTTCTGTGCGATTAATAATATAAATTAATCGTCCCATTTACACATAGATTTTTGTTAAAACATTTTCCTTTTGAAAAGAAAATCATATGTAAATGAGCCACACTTACAACTACCAGACGCATGAAGAGCTCATGCGCGATATCAATGCTCATCACCATCAGCATAACAACATGAAAGCATCACCACGAGCCATTCCTAATTCAATCTCGATACCTTATTTAACATCGCCGGCGGAATCGTTGTCCAACAAGCCGTCGTTCGATGAGCCTGCATTCTCGTTACCGGCATCGTCAGCGGCGTCAGCTTCAGCATCGACATCCACTATGAAGACTGACAGTACTAATAACAACAACGAAGACTCCACGAGTCGATCGAGAAAGGCCTCACGGTCGTTGCGGTTGTTTCGCGAAAACGACAAGAGTCAGGAATCTACAAAGCCTGAAGCTGTTGACGAGGATGAGGATCTGTCAAAAGTGGTGGACAAGGTCAAGAACATGGCTACGACCACCCCAAAAAAGCCCAAATCAAACAGAGCGAAGCTGGATCAAGTTTCATCTGCTACTTATTTCCCGCATAAGCCGGTACTGTCGAGTCTGGCGGTACCAAAAAATGACACGCCTATTACGACAACTACTAACATTATTTCGAAATCACCACATGCATCCCTGCCGACAGACTCACCACCACCGGGCATTACTGCGATTTCGACACCTGTTACGGCTGTTGCCACAACCAAGTTCCCGCTTTCGGTGGAATTAAAGCCATTTCAACACAAGGTAGGAGGCCATACCGCCATTTTCCGATTCTCTCGACGGTCCGTTTGTAAAGCATTGATCAACCGGGAAAACACTTGGTACGAGACGATCGAACTCAAGCATGAGGAGTTATTACGATACATGCCAAAGTATATCGGTGTATTGAATGTACGACGCACGATTCATCCTGAAGATGATGAATACGATCCAGATGCATTGAATGATTCGGTTAGTCATGTCCCGTCGCCTCAATCCGTGCCGGTTTCGGTTGGAGACGATGCGGTGAACGAGGTTGTATTGGACGACAATATCCATATCATGCCTGATTCGTTATTGAAAAAGTATTCCAGTTCTGCGCCGTCGCCGTCGCCGTCACCGTCGCCCGATCACCAATCTGGTCGTGGCTTGCTTGATGAAGATAAGATGGTAAGTTGGGGTGCCACCACTGTGAATCGACAATTGCGAGATTTGGTACTGCAGGAAGTGTTTGCACCTCGACCGATGTTGCAGCGTGAATCGTCGGACTATTATGGTCCAGACCGTCGACGAAATTCGTCCGGCCTTGGTCACCATCATACTGCAAGCACCAACGGCAGTAGCACCCCTACAAGAACTGCCGGCCATATGTTTTTGGAAAAATCCATGGGGAGTGATGCTCGTAAGAGTCTAAGCACAATGCCGAGCCCTGCTCCTCCCGCCCACAAGACGCTTCTACCAGCTGAAGATCCTGCTGGAGGTGAACATCTTCATGACATTAAGTATGCGGACGGTATCAATGTCTCGTTGGTCGCTGACGAGGAGGACCGGATTATTATGAAAGAATCTGTTGAACAGTCACAGCCGGTGGAACAACCAGAAGTGTTTGATATGGATAGTGATGATGATGATGATGACGACGACCTACCCGTCAAACCCCGCAAGTCGTATGTGCGCACCGAACGGTTTATTCTGCTTGAAGATTTGACACGAGGTATGAAGCGGCCGTGTGTGATGGACTTGAAAATGGGTACTCGACAGTATGGGGTCGATGCTACTGAAAAGAAGCAGCAATCTCAAGCCAAGAAGTGTCGGGAAACAACATCGCATGAACTAGGAGTGCGGATCTGTGGTATGCAAGCATGGGACAGCACTACTGACGAGTACTTCTTCCAAGACAAGTATTTTGGTCGTGGCGTCAAAGTAGGACCACAATTCCGGGCCTGTTTAAAGAAGTTCCTGTACAACGGCATTGGCCAGGAGTCGGTGCTACGGCACATTCCGGCCATCTTGCACAAGCTTGAAGGATTGCAATCTATTATCAAGCGACTGGCTGGGTATCGATTGTACGGGTCTAGCTTGTTGCTCATGTACGATGGCGACAATCCAGATGGTGGGTTTAGTTTGCGGATTATTGATTTCGCCCAGTGTATTACTGCGTTTGATGTGTTGCCTTCGGATACCAAGGCGCCGCCGCAGCACCCTGCGGCGCCCGACATGGGGTTTTTGCGTGGTCTCAAGTCGCTGAGCCGGTATTTCCGGATGATCTGGCGCGAGATTACGGGCCAAGAATACGATGCAGGAACGGTGGACCTGGATGCAGTGTTGAGCAAGCATCAAGGAGTGCCGATTGCGGAATTTGACGGCCAGCCGTTTGACTTGGACCGGTATCCACCTTATGAAACGGCGCAAACAGAGATGAGTGATGCTTCGTTATAAAAGTTTGCTTTTTTATATATATATTTCCTATTTAATTCTGTATTTATGCTCTTAGAATCTTAATATTAACATGTTTATTCATCCCAACTTCCACCTCAGATCATGACGACTCCAGCCCAAGCCGAGATAGAACGGTTTCTCAGGAGCGATGACGAACAGCTTACGCTGCTTCATCGTGACGATTCATTTCAACCAGATGATCCCGAAGTGACGTTGGTTGTGTTGGATTCGTCGTTCAACCCGCCCAACCTGGCGCATCTCACGCTGCTCTCCAACGCGTTGCAGACATGGCCCGACGCAGAGGTGCTATTTCTATTCGCCACTGCCAACGCCGACAAGGGGTCAATCGTGGACGTCGCCGAGTATGCGCGGCGGGTGGAGATGATGCGATTGTTCTGGCTAGACTGTGTGGACATTCTGGCCGTGTCGGTGCCGCCTCCGTCGTTTGCATACGGGCTCACCAAACATGCGCGGTTCGTGGACAAGCTGCGAGCGATCCACTCCACCGTGACGCCGCATGACAAGCAGGTGTGTTTTCTGGCCGGTTTCGACACGGTTCTACGATTGCTGGACGCCAAATACTACGCTCCAGTGCCGCTGGCCGAAGCCCTGGATCCGTTCATGAGCGCCGTGCAACTGCAGTCGCTGACCCGCAAACCGGATAACATCTCGACAACTCCAAGTCATATGTCGTCGCAGCTGGAGCAGCAGATAGAATGGGTGGCCCAGATCAGTCGTGGCGAGATTGACGGCATTCCTGCGCCGTGGGGCGATCGCATTCATCTGGTACAGTCCACCCAGGATACAGACGGGGTGAGCTCGAGCGTTGCCAGGAAACTGGTCGCTGAGGGCAATACTGGCGCACAGCTCGATCGCATTATCACTGCCAGAATTAAACAGTATATTTTGGACAACAAGTTGTATCATTCTATATAGAGACGGGGGCGCCCCGCCGCCCGCGGCTTCTACGCACTAGCGGTGCCGCCTTGCATATAGCTAAATACACCCTCGAAAAACTCGTCGTAGGTCGAGTACTGACTGATATCCGGAATGGCTTCCACTGCCTGTGCGGCAGGCTGCTGCTGCTGCTGCTGTTCTTGCATCACCAGCGGCTGCTGTTGTTGAGGCACCAACTGCATCATCACTGGCTGCGGCATCTGAGATCGTGACTGCGATGGTGGCACCTGTGACGTTTCGTGCGGCGGGGGTGCATTCTCAACCAAGTTTTTGATAATATTGGAGATAGTGTGCACGGTATCACGAGGTCGGTCGCCAATATGGTACAGATACCAGTATATTCTCGTGATCAGCGTCAATGTAGCATGTCGGTCGGGGGTATGGGCGATATGTCTACATAGAATCAACGACGCATAGACCAAGATGCACAGCGGGTAGTTTGGCATGCCGTCTACGCGCGGCGGAGACAGGTCCAGAAACTGTTTGATCACCGACGACGCCGAGTCGATGGCCACTTGATACGCAATCTTGACCGTTGCGCTTGATGATGCCGATGCAGGAGATGATGCAATGAACCGACTGGCCAGAACCAATTTGCAGTAGTCATACCCAATGCTCAACGCCTTGGAGGGGTCGGCATCAATATACTGCCAGTTGGTCCGCCGCCATTGCTCCAGCTCGTCAAACTCACCATTTGCCGGATATTCGCGGCGCTGCAGCCGAGCCTGGATCTGCATTAGCGAGATCTCAGCCGCAATGTAGATGTCGGCCGTGACATGGTGTGGAGCAAGCGCGATCTTGCCGCACACCGCGAGGTGGTTTCCCGGGATCAGCACCGGCTTTCCACTGGCAATGGCATACTGCAGATGCACCAGACACAGATTATTCCACAGCCTCAATAAATACAAGTCGCTCTGCTCCATGCTGCTGGAATCGACCCGTTTCAGCACCTCGCCAAACGGCACCGACACCATGAACATTTTGATGGCATAGCTGCTCAGCAGCCACGAGTCGAAGATTGGCTGTTTGGGCTTACGTGCAGGGTTGAACAATGCCATGTATAGCATCGCTTCGATATCGCCCAAATGTAGTGGCGATGTCATTAATACAGTCGATAGCACTCGTCGTACTATCAAAAACAACTCGGGTTGCTCTTGGTCGTGGGTAGCCGTTTCGTCGCACCGCATCCCTTGTAACGCCATGATCCCGGCCAAAAGCGGTGTTTGGTTTGTCGTCACCGCTGTCGATGACGATATCAAGTAGCTTCCACACTTTGTTCGAAATATATGCGCCATTCGCTCGCAATACGCAGCCCGTTGGTTGATCCATGCACACAACTCTGCCGACGCCTCTCGAACCGGTTCGTACCGCTCGTACCGTCCAAATAACTTATAATCGATATTCCTGATCACTACCAACGGTGCTGAAGCATCATACTGCTGCTCAGCACTGGTCCAGTCATCGGATGAGTCGCCGTCAAAATTGTGCGTCGATCCGGGGGTCATTGCCCCGACAGAGATCATTCGCTGCATGTTCTCCATCATGCTCATCATTGTAGAAACGTTTTTCTCCATAGCATCCAATCGAGAATCTGCGGTCTGTGGAGATCCAGCAGCAGCGGCAGCTGCTGCTGATGCTCCAATACCTTCATGAAACGATTCTTCGGCGGCATCTTCTGTTTTTATCATTGGTGGGGGCTCGGATGTTAACGAACAAGGCAATCGAAGCATGAAGCATCGATGACACATTCGCTTGGCAGCATCGAAATCACATCTAGTTTTGAGCTTGCGGCATGTCGAACAGCTCAAACTTCGACGCTTCTTGCCCTTCTTAACTGCGCCGTTGCTGCTCATTTCGTGGCTTGTGGCTGTGGTGTGGAATGAATGTCAATGTCCCAGCCTCCCCTCCCCCTCCTTTCTTACGCACAAAGTCTCAACCGTTGAGAAAATAGCGTGCCTCCAGATCAGAAAGCAAAAGCCGCTTTATTCATTCAAAATATTAAAAAGAAATCCAGACGAAAAATATATATAAAAACGTTAAAAAAAAAAGGAAAGAGACTAGTGGTGAACGACCGAAAATACTGCCATTCGCTTAAACGTATTGGAAGATAAAGGCCATGAGGGCACCCACAATCGGGGTGTATTCAGCGGTGATTGGAACAGCACCACCCTTGGACTTGGAAGAAGAACCAGTGGCAGAAGCAGATCCAGTTCCAGATCCAGTACCAGTAGCAGAACCAGACAGTTGAACAGAAGTAGAATGGGAGGCACCCTTGCAAACATAAGAATCACCATGGATATCACCATCTTGATGAGCCTTGTCCCAAGAAGAACAGTTGAAGTTCTTCGAGTTGGACTCAACATCAACACCACCCTTAACCAAGTCCAAAGCAGACAGAGAGGCAGAATCAAAAGTACCAGTAAAGTCAATGGCACCACCAACAGACTTGACCTTTGGGAAACCCAAAATGGACTTCAAGTTGGTGTTGTTGGCGATTTGGAAACCACCACCAATTTGGTTCAATTGCATGAAAGAAGCATTGGACAACTTGGCGTTGGACACGATGGCCAAAGAACCACCGACTTGGGTCAATTGTGGCAAGCTCAAGCCCTGGATGGTGTTGTTAATGAAACCCAAAGAGGAGTTGACAGAGGTGATGTTTGGCAAACTGATGGAACCAACATCTCGGAAAGTCATGTTGTTGGCCCACTTCAACAATGGGAAAGAAGCAGACACTTGCTGGGCATTGAAAGAAATGTCCAAAGAGTTGGAAACAGAAGCAACATCGACATTGACTTCCTTCAAGTACAGGTTGTTATTAATGTTGAAAGTGCCAATCTTCTGCACGTTGATACCCTGCAAAGAGTTCAACCCAGTGTCGGAAATAATGATGTCGGTCGCATTTTGAATGGAGCTGTCAAAGTTCAAGCCGGACAAAGCTGGCAAAGTGACCCAGTTGATGGTATCAACCTTGGTCAGCAATGGGAAACCCAGGTGGCTCAATTGAGTGGCCACATTGATTTCAAAGTCCTGGGTGATTTCGACCAAATTTGGCGCATTGAAAGTAGCCAATTGAGTCACATTGGAGAACTTCAAGGAACCGTCAATGGTTTGAACACCGTTCAAAATCCCTTGAGTCAAACTACCGGAAACGGTAATGTCACCAGTGAAGTTTTGGCAACTGCTAATTCCGTCCAAGTCGGATTGACTGGTCACTTGGAGATCTTGAGAGCACTGTTTGTTGCTGCTAGCGGCTGTTTAGAGAGATCTGTTAGTATTTATTATCCGTCGTGCAAAGTTCCAGATTTGTTGAATTTTTTGGGCAGCCATTGTCTTGGAAGGATATTTTTGGCATTAAATCTCGCCTTGTTCTTCTTAGGGCTAGTTGGACTGTCTGAGATTACCAGGGAGAGAAAGCTCCCAACTCAGACAACCCCAACGGCAACACCACCATCCTAGAGGAGTCCGCTCTCTGCGCTGGGCTTACCCCTAGCAAATCACGACCCACCGCAGAGACAAACGCGGCCATCAAGAGAGAAAAAAAAAAGCTCCAGCCACCACATTAACAACCCGCCAACACAATAAACTCTATCTTCAACAAATTCCAAATCTTCCAATTAAGAATGGCTGAAGATAAAGTTTAGGATCGCGCATTCCGATGTTGTTGCTGGGAGACGCCAATACCAGCATCCTTTTCGAACGATACCGCCATGATTGGCATATATCTTAAGGATCCAATGGGCCAATTAAGAAAGTCAACAAATCTGCAAACCTGACATTAGAACAAAAGAACAACATACCAAGCACGCCCGATGCCAGAAGGGCATTCACCAACACCTTGTATTGCATTATTTCTAGAAATTAATCGTCTTGTTGGTCGAGGATAAAAAGTGTGCGTATCGAACAATAAGAGCTAACGAATATGATCGATCGAGTCAATTAGCGAACTAGAATCAAAGTCGATAGAGAATTAGTGTCGTTCGAGTCGAGCAACCAATTGGATGAATGATGAGGAAAAGAAGAGGAAGAAAAAGAAGGGGAGAAATGGAAAAATAAAAGGCCCAGCCTCGGCGGCGTCGTCCAAAACAAAAATAAGGAGACTGGAAAGAAAAAAAACACGCAAAAAGAAACACTGCATTCAGATTGGGCAAGGATGCGCAGCACCCCTCCACGTAAGACGTAGCTACCTGCATCCGTTCGGGGCTGGAGCTCTTCTCCTCCTCCCGCCCTGGTGGATCAACTGTTGTTGTTGACGTTGTCGTTGTCGTTGTCGTCCCAGCAGCTGAAAAACTGACATGGAGCTGGGGCGATTCTCGAGCCAAAACAGCCCGTTGGGGATGTATACATGAGATCTCAGGCACTATGCATCACCAGTTTTGGTTATCGATATTCGGTTCGCTACGCTTTGCATGTGTAACATGTAACCTACATACGAGCTCCCAGCTAGTTGGCTGAGCGGAGCATCTCCTGCTCTTCTTGGATCACACTCAAGATAGACCACAGCTCTTCCATAAACGCACCGCCAATCCCTGGCACAAGCTTTTCGCATGCGATAAACTTGTCACGCAATTGCTTTGCTACCCCTTGCGTTTGGCCGGTTTTAGCCCGCCGTTCCACCCGATCGAACGCTTGAAGCAGAATGTTGTCAAAGATATCTTGCATCCGTTTCTTGTTCTTGTCTTGTGCAGCCGTGGAAGATGGCGGACCTTGATGTCTTTGTTTTTTGTTTTCTGATCCAGGCCTCCCTCGCGGTTTCACCCCTGAGCGGGCACAGTTCCGAGTCATTTTACGCAAGGTCTTGACATGTTCGTTTTCCTTGTCATCTTCGAAATCCCATTGGAACGAATCGTCTTGTTTGGTGTCGTGCGACATATTTGGATCGGTGGCTATTTTCGGTTGATGTCGATTGCCCCGCCGATTCAAAGGGGCCGAGGCCTGTTTAGTGGCAGCACCGATCAGCGGCACCAAAAATGCAGTTGACCCGCGATTCTTCACAAATCGCATCGTCATCAGTTCGCCAGTCGATGGCCGTGAATTGGGATCTTTGATCAAGCATTGATTCACAAATTGGCGAAATGCCTCACTAAACGGTTCCCCGTTGTTGGTGCTGGTCTTGTTATGCTGGTGATGCGGGAGATGAGGCGGGGAGTTCTTGGCAATCTCCATCACCGCCTTGAGCGGATGTAGATCAATATAGGGCGGTTCCCCCTGAGCTAGCTCGATGGCCGTGATGCCCAGCGACCAGATGTCTGCTTTACAATTGTATCCCGTTCCCTTGATAATGACTTCAGGGGCCATCCAAAAGGGAGTTCCCACAAACGTATCCTTGCGGGTCAAGCTAAAGGTGAGCTGGCCGGACACGCCAAAATCGGCCAATTTGACTTCCCCTCGATGGGTCAATAGAATGTTGGCGGCTTTGATATCCCGGTGGATTTTTTTCTCGTTGTGGATGTAATGCAAGCCCTGTAGCACCTCACGCATGATGATCGCAATGTGGTCCTCTTTGATGCATCCCAATGGCTTCAACAAATCGGCACAGCTGCCTCCTCCGCAGTATTCCATCACGATCCACATGTCAGTTCCATTCACAAATGAGCCGTAGCATCTGATTCACATGGGGGTTAGCCCTTTAATTTCAAAAGTCTTGGCATTGCAGCCATTGAGCCATCTCGAGAAGCTGAGCGGGGTCTGTTTCAGGCTCAGATACGTACCGAGTGATATGCGGGTTGCGCATTTGATTCAAAATGTTAATCTCCATGAGAATGTCTTCAATCTCATCCTCCGCACTGTCCATATCGACCACCTTGATCGCTACGACGCGGCCGCTCTGGCGGTCCTTGGCGCGAAACACATTGCCAAAGCTCCCTTTTCCAATGACTTTCTGGTTATAGTAGCAAGACGCACGTCGCCCCACAACGATTGGAGCTGTTATTGGCATATTCGTCTTTCTGGCTAGCTTAGTTATTTTTAGAGCACTGTTGTTGCTATTGGCGGCGCGCTTAATTGGTTGAAGAGCCAGAACGGTGGTTCAATCGATCCCATTGGGATGGTTTCGATGACTCCGATCGGCCCGTCCCTGAGACTTGGAGAGACACCCAAAACGGCCGCTGTGTTTATTTATTGCCCAATCAATCCTGTGTCGCCCGGTTCCCGAACAATGGTATCGAACCGAATCTGAATCTGGCAGCTGAGCAATGTTCTAATGTCAATACGTAAATGCAAATCTTAATCGGGCCTTGTTTAGAGTTGGCCTGATACGGAACTGCGGCTTGGATGCTGCATGCGACGGTACTACCTGAGTACGGCCTTGTTTCGTAGACATGACAACAACGCTGCGCCTCAGTATCTCAACAGTAGTAACTTTTGCCCCTGACTGTTTATCGCACTGCAGCGCTGGATACTGCCTCCTACAATGATGGTGTCCACACTATGTGCGGCGCTGAACCTGCTGTTAGGCCGAATGTCAAGTGTATATAAAAGTCTATAGCTATCGGTGCTCGTATAATAAAATGGAGTATTGCTCGCTCACAATGCCTTTTGTGTTTGTGTGTTTGCTGCTCGCTGAGACGTCTGGCCCTGGCACCGTTCAGTATTATGCTGCTACGAGCCTGCATTTCGATAGACAAGTCTCTAGTCATTTTCCAGCCATGCGAGTATAAGCAAAAGCCGAGCACAGCGGGATCTTCTTCTCTTGTAGGACGCACTGCGTGCAGCTTTTTTTTGCTCGCTTCGCTCGAGCGTAGCCGTATCATCAGGTTGCTGATCGATTCCACCGCCCCACCAATATGGCTAGCATACCGAGCTACGTTCGAGCGAAGCGAGCAAAAAAAAAAAAAAGGCTGCACGCAGTGCGTCTCACGAGAGAAGAGGATCCCGCGTATGCTCGGATAATGCCGCGCCGCAGGCAGTGTGGCAGAGTTGAGCAGCATAGGGAACACATTGGCCGTGTCTCGGGCGCATCGCAGCGAATACACTACCCGGGTTTCCTCATCTTCGCTATCACTAGATAAAGTGTTTAGATTGGCCCGAGATGCCAAAGCATGGATAGCACCAGGAAGGCTGTCGTCAGTCAGGGCCCCGCTTGTTTGGGCATGATCGGCGATCTCGCCATCGGGAGTTGACCCTGATCCTGAGTGTGATTGAGCCTGTTCCCAACATGTTATCATTATCCTTGATTGCGATTATAAATATCGGACTATATGCCCGTTAAAAAAATTTTATAGTTGATAAGAACGCGAAAAGTTATTATCAATTTACAAAGACAAAACGAGAATACACAGTAAGTTGAAAACTCAACAAGCTGTGATGAAGTTTAAAAGCAGAAACATAACACTCACGTATGTAATGCTAACAACTTCAATCTTGGCCCAGTTACCAACGATGAATCAATACGGTGGTATTGACGACAAATATGAAATCATACAGGAGGGTTGGGGCGCTGACGAAGTAGCGTACGTAGAGACGTGGAATGCTTTTTGACTCCGTTGATGGGTTGTGGCAAGCAATTAACGGGGCAAACGTATTGAGGGTACGAGAAGGTACCGACGGGAGTAGTGTTGATATTGGTAAGGTTACATTACCTGATGAATACGACAGTAGCCATGACTATGTAACGCCGACTGTGGAAATCAGACAAAAGATCATAAACAATATGAAACAAGGGAGTAACCAAGAAGTCGAACCTTCGATTGGAACGGAAGACAAAGAGCTTTAGTTCAAGTCGAAGGCAAGGATGTAACAGTCATATACAGTGTTGGGGCAATTCGGATACATCTGGAAAATGTGCAACGTGTTACAGAAGTGGATGCTCATGGTTCGTGTATCCATTTGCCTGATGGATCATGCTTGCAGTGTGATTAAACGAAGGGTTTTAATTAACCATACAATATCTATTTTATTATGCTCTGATCTCACGTATTATCGCTGTGGATAGCCGCCTCAATCTCTCTAAAGCTATCGACATAAACACAAGGTGGGCGGCCATCTCTACACCAAAGCCCCACAGTCCACGCCGCACATTATTTGCACTCTGCGCGAAACACGCGCCGCACAATGCTTGCTTTCTGTAGATATATATATGCCAAGAGAAAAACAGACGCCACACAATATTTGCACCCCAATCCAGAAGATAAATACACACCGCGCGATATCTACACTCTACGTCAAACACACGCCGCAGAATGTTTGCACTTCACACCAGAAGATAAACAAGCGCCGCACAATATTTGCACACCCAGCTCCGCGACGGACAATATTTGCACCCCACACCAGATGAACACACATTATCAAAATAAAAATAAAACTCGATTAGATATATGCAACATTAAAAAGAATAAAAATTAATTAAAAAAAGCAGAAAATGCAACAATCAAGACGAACTGGGCAACGACCCGCCACTAGTGCTTCGGCTGCTATTGCTGAAGCCCACACTGAGCCGCTTCTGCAGCTTGACCTTTTCCTTTGACGGAGCACCGCTGGTATCAAGACCGGTGGCACGATTGTTGCTCGACTCCTTAGCCACCTTTTTGCTCAGATAATGCCGCGCCGCAGCACTGGTCAAGCTGGAAGGCACCGCCGCAGGCAATGTTGCAGAGTTGAGCAGCAACAGTTCTGTCATAGGGAACACGGTGGCCGTGTCTCGGGCGCATCGCAGCGAATACACTACCAGGGTTTCCTCATCTTCGTTCTCACTAGACAAAGTGTTTGGATTTGCCCGAGATGCCAAAGCATGGATAGCACCAAGAAGGCTGTCGTCAGTAACGGCCTTGCGGAGAGATGCGTTTGGACGGGCAATACTGTTAACAAACTTCTTTTCAACGTATTTCTCGGTGATGAATTGTGACCGGGTTTCTGCAGTAATCACCGGCTTCTTGTCCAACAATTCCTCCCACACGCCGTTAATCAGATCGTTGTTGACACTCTTGATCAGCTCGACTACACTGCCAGTGAACGAAACCGTGTCCAGAGTCAAGGAACGCACCTTGGAAATGTGAGATCCCAACGACCGATGAACCCCCGAACAATCAATACACAACACTGCCAGCAAGTTGATACTAAGCCATTCACATTTGTTGCTCGATCCACAATCAGCACATTGTTTATTACTAGCACTCAATGCCCGGATTGTCTGCAACAACGCATCATCAGCTGGCGATTCTGCATGAGACGACGGCGGAGGCAGCTGTTGATGTGGATGCTGTGGAATGCCCTTTGAGGGCTGGTGATGGTGATGGTTATGATGCAAGGATGGAGCACGACGATTTGAAGACCTGCGTTGCACAGCCGGAGACGACAACATTGTTGGCTCCTCAGGAAAGTTTTCTAAACTCGACGTAATACCGTTGTTAATATGCCGAATCCATGCCTGCATGTCTTCTTCATTGGTAGCCTGGTATACTCGCTTGTAATTTGGTGTCACCACTTCAAAACAGAACCGTCGCTCTGCATTACGAGCTTCCCTCACACAAGCCACTTTGAGATTGATCGGCTCATTATGCAAATCCACAACCCCCTGCTTCCAGTTTGTGTATTCACAGAGCTTGCCTCCAGCTAACACAACCCAGAACTTATGCCATCCAGCCTTGTTCAGATTTGCAATAGGCTCACTCAACCCACCAGGCCGTGACATCGCCCATAACAAACCTTCCTTCTTGATCCCATCATCTGAACTATTGCTTGTAACCGGAAATGCTTTGTCATTTTCGTCCAGTGGAGTCATCAGCGATTCCGTGATTGGGGTCTGTAATTGTTGTTGCTGCGGCTGTACAGCCGCAGACGACTGCTGCTGCTGATGCGGATTCTGCTGTAACGGCTCAGTGTTAACCCGCAACGCCGGAAGATTGCCATTGTTAGCACTGGAGCTGGGAATCGTCACCGAAGCAGCAGCAGCGTTAATCGTAGACGGTTCATGCAAATAATGGTCCTTTTCATTAATAGGAGATTGCAACTCAGGAGCCGCAATCGATCGTTCCAGCGCTCGACGGCGGATCTCTCGCTCCGTCCGCTGACGAGACCAGTCCTTATTCGCATCCTTAACTTCTTGCACCACAGAATCAAGCCCTGGCTTGACATTCGCCTTGACATTGTCAGCCGCATCAATCAACCCGTTAGCCTCAGCCTCCGCATACAGGGCCAGTTGGAACGTGACATCCTGCTGTTTTCGACCGCCGTGCAAATCTTGCATATATGAATAATAATCAAATCGACATAACTCAAATGCCTTGCGTTTTTCCAAATACTTGGAATCACCTTCAACTTTCTTCTTGCCCTTTGCTTCTTGTTTCATGCTCAAGTATCTTGAAAGCCACGAATAGTACTGACTCGATTCATCATCAAACTCTCGTTTTCTCATGTCAAACGACTTGATCTCCATGTCATAAAGCTTTCGCAACGGATCAATAACATGGCCCTGCATGTGAATAGCTGAATCACGTAGAAACGAAACCAAGTCCACTTGACCATGCGCCTCTTTATCAAAATATTTGTAAATGACAGATTGAAACGATGGCATATCAGATTGTCCAATCTCTCTCAAAGATTGAGTAAACAACCGATGCGCTTCCACCAATGCAAGCTGTCGTTCATGAACCAGCATCGCCCGTTTGAGAAGCTTTTTCGTCTTCATCTTCAAATTGCCAGTACGCTTTTCCAAAGACGCAACAGTGGCTCGAAATAACGGACCATCTTCAGGCTGCGAAGTCGAATCTCCATCGGGCCGTGGAACTGAAATGCCTTCCTGCCGCTTTTCTCGCTGCAATACAACATCAATCGACTCTTCAACTTCAGTACTCATACCCAACACAGGAGATCCAGGAGATCCCCCATGATGATGGTGATTTGATATAGATGCAATTCTTCTTGGAGATGTCGTAGAGTTAGTCTGCTCCTTCCAATCTTTGTTGTTGTATATTGGCATTGGGTTTTTCAATAATGGAGGAGGACTTGGGCTCGGCATGACCACAGGCGACATCATCTGCGAACCATTGTATGCTATTGTCGGAGTGTCAGGCAATGGCGAAGGCTCGACATAAACACAAAATCTAGCTAGCTTCTGTAATGAATGCTCTCGCTTGTCGTATTCTGCAAAACACAGTACTAATTTGGTCCCCTTGGAGACTGCAGACCATTCCCATTCAAATTCGAGTTGTGAATCGGTAGTAAAATCGCCTAACAGCGCAACATTGTCTTCATTTTGAATATTAGGGTTGTGAAAGAACTCGTTCGTAATGAAATTGTCCAGTTCCTTGGTGGATTTGCCGCTAATGAACGTCAAATTGCTCATCGGTTGAGCACTGGCATGAATATTAATCTTGAATTTGAATAACACTGTCCGATTATAAGGCACCTTCAAAACAAATGGAAATGCACCCTGAGAATCTGTATCCTTAATGAATTCCGCCGGCCGATCATCTTTGGTCGTAATGTTCAACTGCTCATCGACTTGTAATAATGGTGGCAATGTATCATCATTCGTCTCCTCAACACCATTAGACACTTTCGATTTGAACCGTAACGACGTATCACCATGCCCAAACACGTCCATGGCCGCCAAGCTAAACCGGTCCTGACGCCGTAAATACAGCGAACATGACGGATCTGACGGCACAGACGACGTGTTCCCCATTGTCTGTATAGTATCAGGTTTGAATTCGTTGAAGGAGGAGAATGTTTTGGCGTTCGTGGCGAGTGTATAAAGAGGGTGGGCGCGAGCGGGCTCGCTCGCTTAGCACCCACGCACGAAGTGAAGTGAGGCTTTTTCGAAGCTATTGGGAGAACGCGGGACGGCCGGGTTCCGCATCCCGGGTTATGCATATCATGTGCGATGGCATGATATTGACCTATGGACGAAGGAGGGACAAATTTTCCTCCCAGATACAATGATATCGAGGATAGGAAGGAATTTAGAAGGCTCTTCGTTAATCATAAAAAATCATACAGTATTAATACAGTTTTTCATTCAAAACTGCTTTAAAATAGAGAATAAAAAAAAAGATTAAGAATTACATTCTAAAACCACATTACCGAGAAAGAAAAATTATTTTATTAGAAGCGTCAGAGCAAAGGTCGCTTAAAGGACCAAAGCCATACCACCGGCAACGACGGCACCCATGACACCGGCGTTGACCAAGTGTTGGACGGCAGCACCTTCGGAAGAGGTTGGGTGAGCGGTGGAAGAAGTACCGTTAGTACCGTTGGTAGAAGTACCGTTGGTAGAGGCGTTCCTGTTAAGATTGTTAGCATTGGTCGAGAATCAGGAGGAAAAAACATACTTAGCGGCGACAGCAGCGACGAGAGTGGTGATAACAACAGCGGCCTTGAATTGCATTTTTAATGTTTTTGTGTTTGGTGGTTTTCTTGTTCGATAACGAGTGTAAGAATATTAGAACTGAAAGAGTTAAGGAAGGAAAAAAGATAACAGGAAGGGGGAGGTGGGAGGCTTTTATAACTTTTCCTTGGGGGGGCTGAGGCTGGGCTTGGTTGGGTTGAAAATTTGCCAGCTTCTGTTTATCTAAATGGGGGGGGCGCGAAGAAAAGGGGTTGGCTGGGCAGCTGGTTGCTTTTTAGGGCGGCGGTTTCGGCTCTTAGAGACTCTCGATCACCAAGCATCAAAGCTCTTAGTCGGGGCGAGCGATCCGGAAAAGAAATTCGGCAATCTAGAGAATTCTGCCGTGGTTCAATTGATTAATTTGTTCGCTGGCTGAACAAAAGAAAGTGAGACGGTGAAAAATTCTTAGCGGGTCTTTCCCGTTTAGGCAATCCTCCTACCGGTTTGGGAAGGTAGCGAGCCTTGGTTCCATTGGTCAAGCGGGTGAGTGTGAGTGTATGTATATTTAGCACACTTAAGGCGGGACCTTAGTATGCGATAGATTCAACCTATCGTTATCATGATGACTGAGAATGAATAAAGGGTACAGAAACTATTTATGGGATGGGGTATTGTTCAATACTGAGTTTGATCATCTATGTTCAATCTGAGATTGTCAGTTAAACGAGACCGATCAAAGGGGTTAGGGTTCAAAAATTTTAAACAGACGAAGTAAGGCTGTGCGTTGTCTATTCTATAGGTTGCTATTGTCTTTATTGACCATGTTACCCAAAATTCCATCCGTGGTTTAATTGATGAGGATAATGTCTGATTCTCAAGCAATGATGGAAGCAGCAGCGGCGAGCAGCAGCGCCGCTGCTGCTGCTGCTGCCGCCGCCGCTTGGGAAAATTTTAATGGCTCATCGATGCCAAAAGAAGGTCGGTGATTGGTCAGTTAAGAAAGCGTGGCTAAGCTTGGAACAGAGCCGGATCGGACAACCATGAAACTTCGAAATTGACCAGCGATCAATGCTTTTGCATTGAAGATGATACACCGCGAACTAGAAAAGATGGAGGTTGGATCGGTCAAAGTCAAACTAGATCGAACCGATTCCCATCCAGGCTAAAGCCAACGCGCATGCAGCTATTTTTGTCAATCAATCACCATGCACAATTAAGGGGGACTGGCGTTTTTTTTCTTATGATGTGCGACGGCCATGCATGCATATCACTCGGCGACCGAAAAGTAACGTTCCATTGCTACTGCCATTGCTGTTTTGGGGTGCAGGTGCGGGTGCGAGTGCCGATACGAGTCCGTACTAGTTGAGGCGAGGCTCACGGATCTGGATCTTGATTTTTGATATAGATCATGACCAAGAATGCATGGGTTCAGGGTGATCTTTGATCCCTTTAAAATCACCAGGATTCTGTTGGAATGGGCTCTGACAGGATAGAGGGGAATGCCGTTATCAGTAGCATACAATACGATGATAAGACCATCCGCCTTGCCCTTCTATTCAAACTTCCCCTCTCTTGTAGTGAAGGCGTTCATTGTCTCAATTCTCCATGCTAGCAACCTGTCGACCAATTCTGTGAGCTATTAAATTTTTTTTTTTTTGAATTAGTTCTGGTCTGTACGCACATCAACTAATGATGCCGAAGCTACAGTTATTTTCAATACCATGGCGTCGATCTCCTGGGAACGCGTCGGTCGATCTGGACCATGGTTTGTCCGAACTTATAGACTAGAGTAGAGTTAATTGACCCCCTGGCTTGCTGTGACCAGAAAGCCATTCAGCCGTCAGATTGAGTTCGTTGCAACATGGCGCCAGATCCAATTAATGCACCAATAATACGCACCTACCAGCGGTGGGTGCGTTTCAATCGTACGTATCCCCCCTTCCCTTTTTCCCCCCCGCCACTACAATCCCGGCCAATACCCCCCCTGCGACACGCGCGTATTTTTTTTTTTTTTGCAGCCAACTTGGCCAACCTTACCAATTCCGATCAACCGTTATATACATCATGCATCGCTCTGCACCGTCGATGATTGTGCGCTTGGTGCATCTGGATGGTCAGTGATCTTGATGGTTGGTTTCAGGATCGGCCCGGGTCCCGACTGGAAGGTTGGTGCTTTTACTCGGATAAACTCGTACCAATACACTGGACAAACGAGATTGACTAATTAGGCAATACCTGAACCACCCAGCCAAGCCTCTGAAATCCCTGACCTGCACCAAGACACGAGGGGCTGTTCGGATCTCACCCAATTTGTTCTCTCCCGCAGGTACCACCCAACTTAAGAGTCTTCTTGACCCAGCACGTACCCAGGACAGTGGAACCAGAGAAAAATCTTTTCGTTATCCAGGTAGCCGATGGCGGGATATTGGCTGGTACGCGTTTGATCGATTGTTGCTGAAAATAGCACACCCAGTGCGGCGATACTACATGACTGATCCTTGAAGCAATCATCATAAAGTTAGCACCCTGCTGACCCATTATTATTGTCTGTGCCTGGATAGATAATCGCTACGTAGAAACGGCAGTATTATCCACTCTACGTAAACGAGACCGGATCTTGGCCCGCCTAGTGCATGGGGGTGGAACACCATTTCATCATCATGCCCACCGATAACATCATCGTGCCTGATTCTCAATTCCACTGTTACAACAATGCTTGCTGCAAAATGCAAACTTCAGGCAATATAGAAACCATCGTGATGAGTAATTTCAATAACACCAATGATCTTCATATTATCCATCAAGCCTGGAATCCACCTCCCACATCGACGGAATGTACCCGTCAATAGGGCCGCTCGATGTGTTGACCCCCACTAGTGGGCCAGAACCGAAACGAGATTCAGGAACCACCGCGCAGGCAAACAACCAGACGATCTTAACTCTTTGTAGACCTTTTTTGGCTCAGCCAATGCCCTTTATTATAGTACCCGGATGGCAGTGCTGTGGTAAGCCTAATTTATTACTCTATCATTAGGTCTATTTTAGGCTCGCCAAGCCAGTCCTGCTGAGAGATCCTAATCTCTACGCTATAAGTTGCTAAGCTTATCAGCACGTGCCCATTATCCGTGTGACTGGTCGCTATGCCAATTGTTAGCAATAATCTAATCAGAACCCTGTGGTTCGGCAATACCCTTTAAACTGGAGTTCTGTTCTATCACTAGACCCTAGAGTGAGCCGTGACTTCTCAAATCCAGTACGCAAAAGTAGCTCTAAGAGATCTTCACCGCCGGATAAACTCATCTTCAAGCAATAAAAGGGTCCTTCCTGTTCCTGTTCCTGTTTCTGTTTCTGTTTCAATGGACCGAACCGTTACGTGACCCACCATCACATGGGGATTTCACCCCTCTCTAGAGGATCCAGGAGCTCGCACGACACTCCCCTCTTTCATAGGACCGAGCCGCCAGACGACGATGAAACATTGCTAGTTGGACGGAATATCAATTTGATAGGCTAGTCTAGACCAATGTTGATGGTTGCTGCACTACCTCTGTCAATGGCCAGATCTCAACCCATCACGCCGAAAAATATAGCTGACCAGGGATTAATGAAACTGACAATAAACTATATTGGTCCATACAGGGCTGAACGATAGAAGCGTTCTCTTCACACAAACGATTGTGTTGCCACGGCTCCCAGTGAGCCTCACCCCCTGATATCACCAAGCCGCACCATTACCAAAAAGACAATAACCAAATACCTTCCTCTATAAAAATATTTTCTATAAAAAACCAATATGCTGCCAAATCCCTTCTTCTTCCCCCCAACGTATACACTTTTTTTCCCTCCATTAGTAACAAAAAAACCCACTATTCTTCTCTATCAATCCCAAAAATTTTTCGTATTTCATTCACGTCGTTAAAAATCGTCAAAAAAACACAAAAAAAGCACCAAATAATAAAATAAAAACCCCATTCCATTCAATAGAAAAGAACAAATTCACGGAAGAAAAAAAAATCCCCATCACAAAAAATATGCATCGTTAAAACATCAGTATCCCAGGTTCTATCATTTCCAAATAACCCACAAAGAAAAACTTTTCAAACACAAAACAAAAATCAAAAAAAAACAATCAAAAGAACAAAATGCAGAACATGAGATGATAAATGCGTTTCAAAAATGCAAGAACAAAAAAAAATCAAAATCTTTCACAAAAGATTGGCAACTGCGTAACAAAAAACCACAAACGAAAAAAGAGGAGGTATATCACAAAAGCTTACCACCAAGACCCACCGCCATTGCCGTAAGAGTCTTGGCTACCCCAGCCAGAACCGCCGTTTCCGTATCCTCCACCGCTTCCACCACCATTGCTGTAACCACCACCACCATAGCCACCTCGGCTATCGTGGAAATGACCACCGCTACCACCAGCAGCACCACCACCGTGCTTTCGGAAATCTCGAGTGCCCATGGATCGGCCTCCTCGGCCACCACCACCTCGACCTCGACCAAAGCCAGAAGTTTCTCGCAAAATGGATTCCAAAAAGGCTGGAATCTCTTGGTTGGCTTCCTTCAAGATATCAATCATTTCTCGAACAATACCCCGGTTGCCTCGGTTGAAGAATGCAGTGGCAACACCAACATTACCAGCTCGACCAGTTCGACCAATTCGGTGAACATAATCATCGATATCAGTTGGCAAGTCGTAGTTGATAACGTGGGTAACATTTGGAATATCCAAACCTCGAGCAGCCACAGCAGTAGCAACCATGATTGGGGCTTTGCCAGATCGGAAGCTTTCCAAAGCTCGTTCTCGTTCTCGTTGAGTTCGATCACCGTGAATAGAAGTGGCAGCAAAGGATTGTCGCAACAAAAAGTCACACAAATTGTCAGCCATTCGCTTGGTCTCAACAAAGACCAAAGTCAACCCTTGGTCACCAGAGGCCAAAATGTCCAGCAAGACACTTTTCTTGTCTTCGTCTTCAACGTACTCAATTCGTTGAGTAATGTTTTCAGAAGTAGACCCAACTCGGCCAACAGACAAAAAGACATAGTCCTTCAAGAAATCTCGAGCCAACATTTGGATGTCTCGTGGGAAAGTAGCGGAAAACATCAAAGTTTGACGATCCATGACACCTGGCATGTCTTCACCTTCCACAATTCGTCGAATCTGCGGTTCAAAACCCATATCCAACATTCGATCAGCTTCATCAAGAACCAAATACTTGATGTTCTTCAACGAGATTCGGCCTCGTTCAAGCAAATCAACCAACCGACCTGGAGTGGCAACCAACAAATCGCAACCTCGTTCGATTTGCTTCAATTGCATACCAATATCGGCACCACCGTACACGACACAAGGTCGAACCCAAGATCGATAAGCAAACTTTCGGGATTCGTCGTAAATTTGAGACACCAATTCACGAGTTGGAGCCAAAATCAACGAAGTTGGAAAAGCCTTTCGCTGGAAGCCCATTCCATCTGGAGCAGCGGACGGACCAACTTGGAACGATTGGGACAAGATTGGGAACAAAAACCCACCAGTCTTACCGGAACCAGTTTGAGCACAAGCCATCAAATCACGGCCGTTGGCAACGATAGGAATGGAGTACTTTTGAACTGGAGTTGGCTTGGTGTATCGAGCCAATGCAATGTTGGTCAACAAGTGTTCTTCCAATGGTGGAGATTCAAAAATGTTGATTGGATCTGGAACATCGTTACCAGTAGCCTCAACTGGAATGTCATCATAGTTGTCAAAGTTGATACCAGTAGTTTGATGAGAAGTGGTGTCTTCAAGAGTACCAAACAATTCCAATTCCAAACGTTCGTTCTTTGGGCCTGGAATATGCTTACCGTCGACAAACTTCCCAGCACCATCAGATCGGCCGGAACCTCGTCCACCATATCGCTCGCCACCAAATCCACCACGGCCACCGCCGTTGTATCGACCGCCGCCGTTACCGAATCGATCGTTGTAGCCGCCGGCTCCACCGAAGCCAGCGCCACCGCCGTTACCGTATCGGGCGCCACCACCTCGGCCACCGCTGAATCCACCACGGTTGTATGAGTTGTAACCGCCGAAACCGCCGCTTCGGAAGTCATCACCACCTGGAGGTGGTGCACCGCCGGTCTGGAATCCTGGTCGGGATCTGTGTGGAGGAACATATGGCTTGTTGGCAGGAGCCGCTTCCTTGTTGTTATCTTTGACGCTGAGTCCTTGCATCTTGGACGTAATTTCAGTCATATTGTGTTGTTGTTGTTGTTGCAGTTGTAAAAAAAAGCTTGTAATTTTTCTGTTTCGTTGGTCACGAAATTATTGGCGTGTAAAAATGAACGAATAAACACCAAAAAAAATATTCAAAAGGAATCGAATAAATAAATATGAATACCCAGGTATTAAGGACTGTACAGTATTCTTTTTTTTGGATAGTGTGTTTTTTTTTTTTTTCTTAGACTATATTATAGAAGAAAAAAAAAAGGGCGTGTGTCAAGAGAAAGGGAGTTTAGTATGGAAATTTTTTCATTTTGCTTTGCCTTTTTTTTTTCTCTCTGCTGGCGCAGGGGCTGGGGCTCGCTTGCGTGGCGCTAACAAACCGGGACGGTGGGATCAAGAAATTACCCGGGTGTTCATTCTCATGGACATGGCGCACGCGAACACGGGCTCTAGCGCCCGCAGACAAGCCGTTCGGCTATGGTTACTGCGTGGTACAAATGAGATCACTACGTTGCCCCATGCACCATGCCATGGTGAAACTTTCTTCACACGCTAGCGCCATTGGGTACACCGTGTTATTTTTCACCCTACTCTTTCTTTCCCCTTTCTATATTCTCTTCTCAATTCAATTCTTCAGAATTATTTAAACAATGGGCATTGAATTTATCAAGACGCCCCCTACTGAGCCTCCAAAGCCAGCTTCAGATGTCACTGGAGTGCGCACCACCGCATACCCAGCTATCAGAAACGGTGAGCTGGTGGCCGACGGGGCCAGTACAAAACATTTCAGCAACAAATGGCTACTGGGGTTGATGCTTGGCATTCCAGGCTATTTGGTCTGGAAGCTCAATCTTGGATGGAAGAGCTTTGTTTTGTTGTTTTTGATCTTTGCGCTGCCAGTTTTGGTGGCCTTCTGGACGGTCGCTTCGACCTTTTCTCCTCGGTTGAACGAGAAGTGCAAATTGCCTGGTAAGCCAATCGAAGAATATTTGGAATTCCATGATCCAGCCTTGGCTTCCAAATATCACGGCAAGAAGATCCCAATGGAAACGTTCCAAGAATTGTACTTTGATGGCAAGGTCTCGATCAAGGGTGACTGTTTGGATGCTCTTGAATATCGTCATGATTGGGCCAATTGGCAGTTTACCTATTCCTTGTTCAAGTTTTTCTTGACTGGTATGATCCCAGAAGTTATTATGCACTCTCGTTCTCAAGATGAAGAACAGGTTCGAGACCATTATGACCGAGGTGACGACTTCTACTCATGGTTCTTGGGTCCACGAATGATCTACACCTCCGGGTTGATCTCGGATATCAATCGAGAGGAAACTTTGGAAGAACTGCAAGACAACAAATTGCGAGTTGTTTGCGAAAAGATTGGCTTGAAGCGAGGCGACAAGATGCTTGATTTGGGCTGTGGTTGGGGTACGTTGGCTCGATATGCCTCTTCTCAATACGGTGCCAATGTCACCGGTATTACTTTGGGACGAAACCAAACTGCTTGGGGTAATGGTAACTTGCAAAAGGATGGCATTGCTGACAGTCAATCGCGGATTTTGTGTATGGATTACCGAGATACCCCAGTGCCAGAAGGCAAGTACGACAAGATCACCTGTTTGGAAATGGCCGAGCACGTTGGTGTTCGAAAGTTTGGGCAATTCTTGAACCAGGTTTACGACATGCTTGATGATGATGGTGTTTTCTTCTTGCAATATGCCGGGTTGCGAAAGTTCTGGCAATATGAAGATTTGGTTTGGGGCTTGTTCATGAACAAGTATGTTTTCCCAGGTGCTGATGCCTCTACTCCTCTAGGCTTTGTTGTTGACAAGTTGGAAGCTGCTGGGTTTGAAGTGGTCAACATTGATACTATTGGTGTTCACTACTCTGCCACTTTGTGGCGATGGTATAGAAACTGGATGGGCAACCGAGACAAGGTCGAAGCCAAGTACGGCAAGCGGTGGTTCCGAATCTGGGAATATTTCCTTGCTTCATCTACTATCATTTCTCGACAAGGTAGTGCCACCTGTTTCCAGATTCAGTTGCGAAAGAACTTGAACTCTAAGCACCGAATCGAAGATGTGCCACGACAATATGGGTTGGACGTGCCAAAGCCGGCCATTGGCAACAAGTGGTTGTCAGAGTAAATATAAAAAGTAGTATTCTTCATTGTTTAGAGACCTAATTTTTATGGTGACGACGCATTTTGGGTGGGGTTTTGGGCCGCAAGCTGTCAATCTCGGGGTCGACCGGCACGCGGAAGTTTGGATTCGAGTGTTGAGCCGCATATGAGCTGGCATCAAAGTTGTCTAGCAAGGTATCCGGAGACATGACGACCCATCCTTTTCGGGTACGCACCGGTTTATCGAATGGTACATATGATGGTATGATATGCACCCGTCGGCTCATCAACGAAAAGTTTTCGATAATCGAGTAGATCTGTTCGGGCACTATGTTGGGTCGATGTGTGGACGGCTGGTGCGGCTCAAGGATGAGGTCAGTGTCGATGTTGCAGTTGATCAAGTCGGAGTCTTCGCTGCGCCGCAATGTACCCTTGAGCCCCATGAGGCAGTGCCATGTCGACTTTCGCACAACGTCATGCGGAGACTGGCGTGGGAAATCTGCCGATGAATCAGCTGACAAAAAGTACATGATATCTTCGCTTCGTCGGAATCCCCAATGCTCCATCACTGCACGGCCGACCTCGAGTTGATTTCCGGCGACCCATAACAGCACAATACTAGGACGAGGCGTGATGCGTTGCACTGGCAGGTTCATCAGGGTATTGTAGGATGGTGCTTCATCAACACAACCGCCGACCATGACGATGTCAAAGTTGAGTCCGGCCGATGCCCATTTGTTGAGCTCGGCAGGGATTTCTTGTGGTGAGGCTACCCGTCGACCATATGCCTTGCCAGCGTGCTTGCTGTTATGGGCACCCTTGAGGGTGTGCAGTCGTTGCAACTTGGGGTATCCGATCAATGGGTCGTCGACGTTGCGAATATGACGCTGGGGCAGAACCCCTGAACGCAAGAAATGGTCGCAATAGTCGTTTCCAAAGTTATGCAACCCTGAATTGCCGGAATGGCTTGAAGCGGCGGTTGTGGCGGACCCTGCCGACGATCCTGACTGAGATGGGGTGCCGCTGGACGGCTGGTGGTGCTGGTGATGGTGATGATGGTGTCTTTTTGGCATTTTTGATACAAAACTAGAAGACAACAAAAAACAACGGAAATTAGAGAGTTTATATAGAAATGCGATATCCCTAACCCATCTGAGATGCTAGAATTGGCTAGTCTCCATTCTCGGGTGCTGCTGCATGGCATGGTATGTCATGCCCCGCGAGACGCACACGACGCGCACCCAACACGTTCAGCTAGGCTGACGACACCACACTATGGATCTGTTCAGGCAGTTTGGCAGTCCGCGGTCCAAACCTTCGCGGGTGTCGGATCCGCAGGCACGCTTCGACGCCACGAAGGAAGCGGTCGGCGATCTTCTGGTATGATTCTCGAAAGAGCATGGCTAACTAGATGACGACAGCGCATATCAGGGAGGTCAGGGACAGAGTACGACCAAGTGGAAAAGCACATTAATACGCTGGTGAGTGTGTTTAAAGAAGAGCAGAAACTGTCGGGCCAGATGGATGTATGTGCACTGTATTTCCTGAACCAGGGCGGGTTTAAAGTGCTTTCAGACCGGTTCAAGGACATGCCATCAGAGATGTACCTCAACATGTTTGCATTGATTCGGGTGCTGTTTGACTCAGATCAAGATAAGATTGTCCGAGATAACGAGTTGATCCATGGTACAACGGTGGTGCTGCGGCACATGTTCCAGTTTGGTGCCAAGCTGGATCGATCTGGTGAAGAGGACTTTGCCCAGCTGCTGTTTATCATGGCGTCCAAAATGAGGGCACATCCGGTCATTGTGGGCCATTGGTTTGAGGTGTTGGGTATAAATGAAGAGCAGAGCCAGGATCAGTCATCACCCTATCAGGACCAGTTTCCACTGTTCTATTTGCTATTGGATTATGTTCATCATGATGGCAAGGTTGGTGAGTACGCTCGCACGGGGCTGTTGTACTTGGTTGATGTGATTTCCAACTCGGAGAAACTAGAGTCGTGGGTGCTGCAGAGTGATTTGTGCACGCTGATTACTAGTGGGCTAGGTGCATTGTACAGCCAGTTGAACCGGGGCATTTCTAAACTCGGCGCACTATCCAATGTTGATCTGCCCTCTATCGTGGTGGTGAGTTACGAAGTGGATCCAAATGTGTCCGTACCCTCCGTGAAAACACGCCAAGAATCAGCAGAGTACCAGCAGCACGTGGAGAATTTCATTAGCTACCTACTTTTCTGGCAAGATATGATCAGCTATTGCCGATCAAACCGATTAATCACCCGGCTCATGTCCCACTTCGATGTGCTGTTCGTGCGGCAACTGCTGTACCCGTCTATAGTACAAACCACAGACCTCCAGGGAGGATACTCAGCGCCGTTGCTAGTGATATTCAGACACATCTTGCAAGTGCTTGATCACAACCGGCTAAGCGAGGCCATCTTGCGATACTTTCTCGGGTTCCCATCGTCATCTGAGCATGAGCCGCACGGCCAATTCCAAGAAGACAGCCTATTGAATGACGATACCGACGGCGAAGTGCTGCTGACGCTGCGTGACATCCTATTGACATGTCTCGACTCCCCGAAAAACAACCTCAAGTTGGTCGCACTACAGCTGCTCGCGATTCTGATCCGCAAGTTCTATCCGTATCTGGCGGGCACATTGCTGACGGTGACCGGCAGCGAGTCATGCCCCATTGACAACGTCCCAAGATACCTATGTGTGCGCGAGCTTGCACTGATCCAGCAGATGAAAGTCGACCTAGAGAGCGACGACATGCAGCAACGCGGCATTGAGCCGTATGAGGCCGATATCGAGATGCGGATCGTCAACCACCCGTTCCCGCTGCCGTCTCAGGCAGATGCGCTGCTGCCGGAGGAGCGCCAGCGACGTTCCACCATGCCCATAGATAAGGCACTCTTCCTGCACGCGGTGCGGCCCGAAGATAAACTCATGCGGCGCGTGTACGAGCTGCTTCTGCAATTCTTCGCCAACCCGCCCGACGTTAACCTGGCGCTGACCGGCGTGTTGATGGAGCTGGGGTCGTGTGGCTGGTGCACATTGCGGAGTTGGCTGCTTGTGTTCGATACATCTGATTTATCTACTGCAGCAGCAGTGCCCCCCACGGACGAGCCGATTTTGCGGAACACCAAGGTGCTACAAGTGCTACAAGACCTCACCCGGCAATACCAGCATTACAGTTGTCGCGTCGAACACTTTGACCATGGGCTCTACGAGTTCCAAAAATGCCTCAAGGTGCGTGAGGACATCGGCGACGCCATCAAGAGCAACCAGGATCTCAAGACACCCGAACCGAGCGACAGGGACACCGACGATGAGTATTCGCCATCGCCATCAGCTGCAATGGATTCACCTGTACGCAAGGTGCGACGCTCATTGTCGCGGCTCAGCATCCCGAAACGTCATCCTATCAACAGTCCCACGCCCGCCTCAGCGACGGCGGCGGCGGCCGCCGCACTGTCGCGGGCCAGCTCGAGCTCAACCATATCGTCCTCTAACCTCGACCGGTCAGTACGAATAGTCAGACCCAGCGCTCGGGTCTCCCGCAGCATCAGCACACGCATCCCCAGCGAGCTCAGCGTGTCGTACGAAGACGACCGCGAGACGGGAGCCGACGAAGACTTTGGCTACGAAGAGGACGTGCGGCTCGGCCTGTTATATGGCAATGTGATTATATTGCGTGAATTCGTCAAGGAGATAGAAGCGCTCATCCGCATCCGAGCATGGCTCCTAGATTAGTATATTTACGTATAAACGAAGACTAGAAATCAATGTCGTACTGTTCTAAGTCACTAGCCTCGCCGAACGGCTTTTGCTGCTTTGTGTTGTTCCAGTGGAAGGATCGCGACACGGCGTCGATGAACTCCGTTTTCCCCGATACCAGAGTAGGGAACGGGTATTGCGAGGCATGGACGGTGAGATAGCTTCCGCGGTCCAGCTCGATCCGACTGCGGCCATCGAAGCTGACCCAGGCCGTGGACCGCGAGTCGTGCGGCACACAGACCCGCAGGTGCATCGAGTCTGGCAACAGCATAGGGCGGAACGATAGTGTGTGAGGACAGATAGGCGTAACACACATAGCCGGGATCTCTGGATGTACCAGTGCGCCGCCTGCTGATAGTGAGTACGCGGTGGATCCGGTTGGTGTGGACAAGATGAGTCCGTCGGCTTGCACCACTGTGAGCAATGCATCATCGCCGTACAGCTCTAGCATCGAAAGCCACGGATTAGGCCCGCGGTCTATCACAATGTCGTTTACAACTTGATGTGAGGCCTGATGTTCACCTTTACTGTTGTAGATGGAACATGAAAAACGCATGCGCAGATTGACGCGAATTCCGTCGTCAAACACGGAGTTCAGATGGTCTTGGTATTCGTCGATTTTATAATTCGTTAAGAACCCCAGTGATCCTAGCGAGAAAGAGATCACTGGAGGCACTACTTTCTGGAACAGTTGCCCAACGAGCAGCGTTGTGCCGTCGCCTCCCAGAGCCACTACGAGATCGACCATGTCCGCCGCACCGTCCTTGGCGAGCATTTCGGGCGTCCAATACTGCAAAAACCGCCTGCATTGCGGGGATTCTTGTACGAAACCTTCCGCATCGAATCGCTTGGAATTTCTGAGCTTGGAGTCAACATATACCGTGACTGCGTGGGTCTGGATGATCCACCTCGCTACGTCGCGCGTCGTCTCCACGAGCGAATTATCGCGAGCTTTGGTCACAATGAGCACTGCATTGACGTCTATGTGTATCGAAGCTTGACCGAGTTGTGATGCCAAACTGCGGACTCCTGTAGCTGTTTTGACCCTGTTCTGTTAGGTTTGCTCTCAACCGTCATACGTACAGTCTGGAGTGCGACAGGGTGCGATCCGAGTCGTTGAGCGACAGTTCCTTTAGGTCCGTCATCACCTCGTCGAACTTTGCATGGATCAGCGGCGTGCCAGAGAACGATGGCCGCGAGCTGATCCGCCCACGTCTGTTGAATTGAGGAGTTGTCGCTCCAGACGTATGTGTACTAGTCGTGGTGGACCCTCGGCCGGAGATGATAGGCGGCGGTGGTGGAGACACCGGCGAGGTTGTAGCCGAATCTGACGGGCTGGCACGGTTCGGGATTGCCAGCGACGGGGCCGAGATCTCCAGCATTCCACTAAGCTTTGATGAGGGCATTTGTGTCGAGAGAAAGAAGATTGGAGTCGACGATTTCCGTTACAGAGGCAAAGGCCGGAGATTATAAATCCGGGCCGCTTGTAATTTAAAGCAGCTGGCAGCTTCTTTTGATAGTACCAGCCAGTGGGGGTCGGTATTTATACGATGCGTGCGCGCGGCCCCTGCCCGCCTCGCTCCCCTGCTAGTGGTCAAACTCTTCTCTCTCCACGACAAGCTCAACTCTATTGCAACTAATAGTGAAACGCATCTGGGCTGATTGAATTCCCCAGCTGGCACTATTGTCATCAACTGCACGCTCATCCGACTCTCGTTCGACCGCATAGTTTATTCATCCATTCGTTCATCCAATCCATTCAGCATCGCTGGGGCTCGCAATAGTCACCTCACCATCCGCCGCCCTGCACTTGGCACGCCATAGCTAATTTTAACGCTGCGAAAAATTCAATGCCATTTTTTTCGTCATCATCTTCACAGTCGCCTGGCATTCCTCTCGCTACCGTCAACTCCAAACGCGACGACGACTACCACTACAAGGCGAAAAAGAAACAACGATCCATTATGCAGGCCATTCAGAACCGAAACCTGCGTATCCTGCTTGCAGTTGGGCTGTTGGTGACCATCGCGTTGTGGCTCGTGTCCAATAGCGACTCGGCCACCGTGTACAAACCCGGTACTAATAAACAGCCAGCCGTACCAGAAAAAGATACAGGTGCAAACCCACTTTCTTGTACAAAATCATACGACGGCAAACGACCTGTCACTCAATACGTGGTCATGATCGATGCCGGGTCCTCAGGATCGCGGGTCCACGTGTACGAGTTTAACAACTGTCAAGCCACCCCTCAACTAATCCACGAAGAGTTCAAAATGCTGGAACCCGGCTTGTCATCTTACAAGGATTACGCGGAAGCCGCAGCTAAGAGCTTGGACGAGCTTATGGAAGTGGCTGTCAAGAACGTGCCTAAGGAATACCAATCGTGTTCGCCAGTAGCAGTCAAGGCCACCGCTGGGCTGCGACTGCTGGGTGAAGACCGATCAGATAAGATTTTGTCCGCAGTTCGACATAGATTAGAGTCTGAATACCCATTCCCGGTTGTTGAAGGGGATGGGGTCTCGATTATGGACGGTAAGGACGAAGGGGTTTACGCGTGGATCACCGCCAACCACTTGCTTGGAAACATCGGATCCAGTGCAAAGACCCCAACGGCAGCTGTGTTTGATTTGGGCGGCGGGTCTACCCAGATTGTGTTTGAACCTACTTTCACAGTGCCAGATCGAGTCATGCAACCTGGCGACCACAAGTACACGCTTGATTTTGGCGGTCGACATTTCGAACTCTATCAACATTCTCATCTTGGGTACGGTTTGAACGAAGCTTCAAAACGAATCAACTCGCTGATTGTTCAGAGCCAACTCAAGGACGACAAGCTCGTCAATGGTGCAGTGGCTATTAACCCATGTCTTCCTCCAAAAACTCACGTGCAGGGTGTCAAGGTCGAAGTACCGGAAATGGTGGCTACTGCCACTGGATACGAACAAGAAGAAGGCGGCAAGATGAAGACGTTGACTGTTGAAATGGTCGGACCCAACGAGCCTAGCGTCGCACAATGTCGAAAGCTGGCCGAACAGATCCTCAATAAGGAGGCTGAATGTACCGTTGCGCCATGCTCATTCAACGGGATCCACCAGCCGTCGTTCGTCGACTCGTTCTTGCAGGACAGTGACATGTACATTTTCTCTTTCTTCTACGATCGAACCTTCCCATTGGGTATGCCATCGTCGTTCTCCATTGAAGAGATGAAGGACTTGACCCACAAGGTGTGCAGCGGCGAACAGAGCTATGACTCGTTCACCGCTATTGACGGCGCGGTTGAGCAGCTCAAGAAAAACCCATCGTGGTGTCTGGAACTCAACTTTATGACCGCCATTTTGCATACCGGATACGACATTCCCATCCACCGAGAAGTCAAGATCGCTAAGAAGATCAAGAATAACGAACTCGGGTGGTGTCTCGGAGCGTCGCTGCCGTTGTTGGATCAAGCCGGCTGGACCTGTAAAGTGCGACAACATTAGAATGTTTCATTATACTATTTCATTATAAAATATTAATTAATCATCCGCAAGCTTATGCGAAAAGTCGATGAACTTCTTTCGATGCAGCGTTCCCAAGAACTGGCCGTCCCGAGTGACACAGATGACCCGCGAACCAAGCTTAGTGAACACCATCTGCACCAGAGCCAACGGCGAGTGAATATCCATTGTGATTGGCGCCCGGTCGATGAACTGGGTCAGATCCGACACGCGCGTCAGGATCTCAGGCTGTGTCACTCCTTCAGGACCATGTTGGTCGCTGTCGGAGCTGGACGATGCGAAATACGACGTGGCCTCCATCTCCTCGTCGCTAATAGGCGGCTGGTGCGGCGGGCCGCCGCCCATCCCCATAATCGGCGGCGTGCCCTGTGCGGCGGCCGTATAATAATGATGATATCGGTTCACATCCGAGTCCTTGACAGACAAACGACAAGTCAACGGCTCAACATATCCGATGTCCTCGCATAGTTGTCCAACCTGGTCTAATGCAAACTCCAGTTCAGGCGCCGCTACCAAACCAACCAATGTGTTGCCCTTGACCAGCGGGATGCACCCATCGTACTCACCACGATGCTGTAACACGTTCAACATCGATCTCAGCTTGGCATATGGAACATAGGGGCTTTTGGACAAGTCCAGCACTTCTGTTCGACGCGCTACAGTGACCAGATCGGCTAAGGACGAATCAAATGCCCGGGTCTTGCGGTTATCCAAAAACGGAAAGTTGTTCTTGTGGATGATAATGTCGTAAATGCTGCCTGGTTCGATAGCACTGGCCACCCAATTGGCCACCAAAATGGCCACAGAAAACGGCAACACGTATTCCAACGACCCGGTCAGCTCAAACAAGATGACCGCTAACGTCACGTTCATCCGTGTCACCCCGGCCATGAACGCGCCTGCACCAGCCATGGCGTACACACCAGGAACTACATACACACCAAACGTCAAGGGCCACATGGGGTACATCTGGTCAATGTATTGAATGGTCAGCGCGGTCATACGGCCAAAGATAGCTCCAATAGCCATGGATGGAATGTAAATGCCCGCGGGAACCTTAATACCAAACGTCACCATGGTAAGCAAAATCTTGACCACCAATGCATATCCTAGCGACATTAACACCTCTGGATAATGTTCAAATGTCGGTGGGCAAAACAGGCCTCCTGGTTCGCACGGACTAGCCAGCTCGTACAGCAATTCTGTCACGGTTTGGCTGGTGAATTTGTTCGGAAAGGTCACTATAGCCGTAACCAACGCAACTACAAACACTTCCAAGGCAGGACTGTTTTTAATCGGTTTCCATTCACGAAACGTCCTTGCCCACCATTTGTGGAATTTGCAAAACAGAGCCCCAAACAATCCGCCCATGACCCCCAAAAACACAAAAGCAATCAGCTCCCACGAGTTCCAGTCGTCCTTGGGGTATTGGATCTCGAACAGCACTGTCTTCCCGGTGCCATAGGGATCCATAAACTTCAAAAACAACGTCGAGATCATGGCACAGAAAAACATTCGAAACAGCTGTTGCGGCAGGAAATAGTATGACACTTCCTCCAGTCCAAACAGAACACCGCCGAGCGGCGATCCAAAGGCCAGTGCCACACCGGCACTGGCCGCCGCAGCCAGTAATTGCCGCCGCTTCATATCATTTTCACTAAATTTGCGGCTCAGCCGGCAGGTAATGTTACCCACACACGTCGCCAAATGCACATACGGGCCTTCCTTACCCAAACACATTCCCGATGCTACTGAAAAAATCAGCGCCACCGTCTTGTATACCAATGTAAATGTACCCAAAAACCGTCTAATCACAAAGCCTGACAATATCGTCTTTACCTCAGGCACCCCACTTCCATATGCAGTATAAATTACCCGTTTCGTAGGTTCGTTCTTCTCCACCAACGGCTGTTCCTCCGTGTTGGACCGTTTTCGAGACCGTTCTTGCTGCTCAACCGTCAACGGGTTGACACTCTTTGTTTGCAACGTGATCCAACATGCTACCATCGAAAACCCTATTGTTAGTACTAGATATGCAGCAAAATCCAACCCAATCTTGGTCCTGTTAGAACGGTCAGGCGAAGGATCCAATATGTTTGACCACGGCGTCCATGCGGCGCATTGGCCAAACTGCTCAGATTCAGGACAGCATGTACTCTCGTGGCTGAACCAGTTTGTACGGCAATATCCGTGCCTCAAGTCAGTCAAAAACCCTTCGAACATATCCACTATATATGCAACCAATGCAAATGCAAACCCTGCAATTGTAATCAAAACCCACCCCTGTGCGGCATCAACAAGTCGATACACCCGGCCTCTAAACCCCGGAAACGACTGCAGATGCTTCCTTCGAGCACTCTCTTTGATCGTATCTCGTGCCCAGTCGATTGTAGTAAAATCGTCATAAAAATTCCGGGCCGCTTCTCCCGTGCCGTCATCAACCGGCGTCCGAGGTGTAACCGGTGGTGGCGACGAGTCCGTAGCATTATACTTGCCAAAGTACGACGACGACCCCGTAGCAGTACGACGATGATGTCTAATTGTTGGGGTCGTTGCAGCTATGCCAGTTGTCGAGCTGTCGCCATCAAACTCACCCAATGGAAGCATTTGAAGTCGGGGAGTTCGCAGGTTCGGGCTTCTATTGTCAATCACATCTGGAGCTACCGGAATAGTCAAAAATTCCGACGTGCTCTGTCGTGCCCGTTGGAACAAGCTCCTCAGCCTGCTATTGCCCGGCCTTCGCCGTGCCAAGTTCAGGTCTGTGTCGTGGCTATTCTCCTCGTTGTCACTTTGATCTAATTCAGTGTATGTCGACCCCCCTTCGGTCAACGACCTTGACAACGTGGGCCGTATATTCTCCATGGTACAGATATCTGTATATCCTTCTAGTAGTCGGTCTGTTGTGATGTGGAGAGTCTAGAATGCATTTACAATAGAAAATGTGAAGTGTAGCTTGGCAAAATCCAAAAAAAAATCCCGCCGTTCCCACGGCTCTTCTAGTCTAGTCTATATGGTCATGCTAACTATCTATGACGTAAGCCGGGAACTGTCTCAGCCCCCGTATCGCCTTGCCACCAGCAATACCAGTCATACGTCTCGGTTTGATAATATTGAGCTATTTTGCTGATCCAGAACCACTTAGAACAACTGATCAATGTATTTTTGGTACATCTACTAAATACACGTGGCCACGGATTGTGGGGTTACGGGGGCGGCGGACCTGTCGCGTGCCGTGTGGTGGTGTTGATACCAAACGCCAAGGCCAGGATTGAGCTCCTGCATGCTCCACAATACTCAAAGATCATCGTCATCATATTCATGATCAAGACGGTGGTTTGTAGATCTCTTGCATGTTCCGGATTCCTGGTCCGTGCTTCTCCTGTTGATGGGGTTTCTGATCTCTTACCATGCATCTAGCACTGGATTTCCGTGCCAAAGCGCAGCTGGATCTCTTGGATCTCTTCTTCCGTAAGACGCACTGCGTGCAGCTTCTTTTTTTTTTGCTCGCTTCGCTCGAGCTTAGCTTGGTATATGCTGAGTATCTGTGCGGCTCGCTCACTCACCACAAGACCCGCTACGTCAGACGTCTCTACCCACCTGTCTGCCTTTTACCGATAAGCATACCAAGCTAATCTCGAGCGAAGCGAGCAAAAAAAAAAAAGCTGCACGCAGTGCGTCTTGCGATCAGGATCTCATCGTTCAGACCAACAACGGCGGACCGACCGGTCGACCTGACCACATTCCAACGCGAAATATCGACCGCGATCGTGAAGCCGTTACGGACGGTGATATTTTTGATCTGTGAAACACACATACCAAGCATACCTATCTGGGATATTCCATGCCAATGGACCCAGACAAACACTTCAACAAGTGCCACATTAGTACTTCTCCCGTTAATCGATCTGATCGCGGAGATGCACTACTCGTCAAGGCAAAAGCCAGCCCATGGTGCTCCCCCGGAAGAAATTATCGGAGAACCGACCGCCAAGCCGCAACCACTAAAGTAGCATTTAAGGTGCGTGCGGTCGTGGGCTGCAACGCATCGCTCCTCTTTGGGATTTGGTCCCAGCGACTGCTCACCTTCACATTCACATCCACCCTGCATCTGACGTTCCTTCTTCTGCATAGCGTCTTTCGATACCGATCTCATTGTTTCCGACTAGCTGATCGGTTGCCTCCCATTTCGCGCTTGTATTATCCAACCACCTCATCATAGTTGAGACCCATTGCGGCTCTGATTGCTTTAAAACCTCCCATTGTTATCATCACCACACAACAACAACGGACCCAAACAAACAATGTTCGATGATTTAGTAAGTTCCGTGGGATTAGTGCCCCTGGCAGATTCATCAGCTCAAAGCCGATGCTACGAATACTTGGAAAAGGCCAAATCCATCCTTGGAGAAGAAGTCGACCGTCTGGGCGGCGTTCCTGACGAGCCGCCCGCTCCAACTGGTGATGGTACCGACGACCCAACCACATTGCTCAATAACCAAGAAACCCTCCTCAACCAAGAAATCAAACTACTTGAACCAAATGCCGGCGGCCATTCTGCTCGTAAGGCCCATATGTTTTGGAAAAATTGGGATAAGGTCAAAGAACAAACCATTCGTCAAGTCTTGGAGTTGGAAAATGATGGTCAACATATCACACGAGACGTGATTTTCAATAAAATCGACGAATTGGAACATGGACGATATCATCCGAATTAACCGATTGCTATTCATTTTTCAAATTTTTTTTTTGGATGTATGTATGTACACTTCATAAAATAAAATAATAGGGAAGTTGTCTTGTAAACTTTTTTTTTTCCAACCCAAACCCGTAATAACTTGATCAAATCATATCAAGCAAGTAAAAAACAAAAACAAAAACAAATCATTAATCTCATCACAGAAATAAATCAATACCGCGAGCTATAATGCCGACCATTTTCAAGCTCTGCAGTAACCGATTCGACAGTATCGTCATCATCACCATCTTCTTCAACCAAATCAATGGTGGCATATTTGATCATATCCCACCGATTCCAAAATTCAGCAGAAGACACTGGATCTGACGCCTCAACCAAATCGGCCAAAAAATACTTGGCATTCATCAGCCGCTTCTTCAAATTCAACAGCTTCACGCTCAGCGGTTGCTGCTGTTGCTGCCCTCGTGCGGCGCTGTCGCATTCAGCAGACACCACCGACTTTCGTCGATGATATCCTGGCGTACCGGGACAAGACGGTTCGTCAGTATAATAATCTTCGTCTTCTTCACCACACAACGACACTGGTGAAGATGGCAATTCCTCCACATTGCGTGTTTCATCATACCGATCAATCTCGGCCATGGATGTACATGCACAATATTGGGCCCACACCTCATCAATAGCAGACACCAAATAGTCAAAACAAGCCTGTCGAGCCATCTTATCGCATTCTGGCACTGCAACAGACTTTCTTCTTCGATGGGCTGCCAACTTGTTGGCAGACCCTCTTCGGCTGCGGATAATAGATGCAGCGGTGATAGCATCGTCATCATCAGAGTCACTGTTAATATGAATGGCAGTATTGTTAATCAACAATCTAGCCGATGCAGACGATGACAAGGACAATGGTGGTGACAATGGAGGATCTGGATATGCTGCTTGAGCCTTGTCAAGCCTTAGCTTTTTGCAAGCATTATCCGATGTGTTGAAGTGCGGCGCACGTTTGGTCCCAGCCTGCACATTGTGAGAGGTGTGCGCATCTCTGAGGACTGAACGCATTTTTTGGGAGGTGGTGTTGGGAGGATGACTAATCGGCACAAAGAACGTTCTATGAGGTTCCCAGCCAATCAGAATGGAGAATGATGCCAGCACACAACTTAATGGGTGGCAACAAAAAAAAAAAGGTGGCGAAGTCAGAAAAAAAACTTGGCGACAGAAGAAAAAAAAAACCTGGCGCTTAAGTCTTTTCGGAAATCAAAAGTATCCTTCCTTCAGTAATACCGTGTCAAAGTGTTACTGAAATAAAAAGAATAGGCGAACCAAGAAAGGAAGGCAAAAAAAAAAAAGGTGGATGGGGGTAGCGGGAGACGCTTTGAAGAGATGCTTCTTGGGGGAGGTGGACAAGAGCGAGAGGTAAAGAGTCGCAAGAAACAGAAAACAAGAAAAAAAAGTGGTTGTTGCTGAGGAAACTTGTGCGAGCCGGCAGAGTTTTAAGAACCGCCCAAGGGGATGCAGGGGGCCGCGCGCTCTCCTGTTGAGAACCGGCCAACGTGCATGCATTCACGTTGGTTTCGTTTGCACATTCATAGCAAGGGGCTAGTAATTGATAATTGATAACAATTGAATCAATCTTGGTGTCTTTTGATTCTGATATCTGAAACTCGGGATTTAGATTGTATTTTGGAAACGGCTTGGGCAATGCAATTGGCCGGCTATTATTAGATCCGAGCCCCATCTAGTCCTGTCTGGGAATATCTATGAGGTGATTGATGATTAGACTTTATATTCATGTAGATATGAATCTTTTTTGGGGATATGCTGGTCTTATTCTTTTCAGCCATTTTTAGTATTGGCGAGATATCGTAATGGATGCATGTTTGTGTCGTGTGGTTGTAGATTTCAGGAGATGAGCCGCACCATGGCCCGATCGTTTCTCTTGTAAGACGCACTGCGTGCAGCCTTTTTCTTTTGCTCGCTTCGCTCGAGCGTAGCTTGGTATGCTCAGTGTCGTCCGGCGATGTGATCCTCGAGCGAAGCGAGCAAAAAAAAAAAAGGCTGCACGCAGTGCGTCTTGGAAGAGCCCAGATATATGCTTGTAACGACTACTAATGTGCATGTTATGGCATCATGCGAAATTGTTTCAAAACAGCACTGTTCGCGGGGTTGTCAAACTATTTTGAGATCAATGTGTTCCGTATTTGGAATAGAAAATGCTGGTGCTGGTTTCGGATGGAGACGGGTGGGGAGGGATGACGGTGCGCCGCACCGTCACGTTGACAATTCACATTGCAATAGGACCAAATAGAATGCGTTTAAAAAAAGATTATTCGATGATATAAAGAATTTGACAGATGCAATAGATTACATAAGACCCCAGGCGTCTTCGCAGCCGTGGCAGAACTTGGAACAGGCTACAGAAGCCGATAGCGGGAATTGAGACACCCCGATCTTTTCATCGACAAACTCGTCAGCGAAGGTATCCTTACCCTTGGCCATGGCGCCAACAAACACGCATATGCTTTCGCCTTCGTCGAGGGTGCTGACATAGTCTTGGACGCGCTGGACTGGTGCGTCGAAACTCAATGTGATTTTGCGGCATTTGGTTGGCAGGTGGTCAGTAATAGGGTTTTTGATCACCTTGAGGAGCTTTTCTTCTGAGTTGACGCTTTTGATACTCAATCGATGCAACAATTGCACCATGAGCCCTGAGAACCGCTTGAATGTTCGAGGAATTCGTACACTTGGGTTGACTTCAATGAGGACGTTTCTAGCGGTTTGGATATAAACCTGGAGTTTACCGGCCTTGTTGATAGGTGAGTCGAGCAGGGTTAGCAGACATTGATGTGTGATATCAGGTCGGGTGTCTTTGATATCTCGGTTGAGTTTCTTCAAAAATGCTTGATGGTCGTCACAGTTCAATAGGGCGTATCGGTCCCCACCTTGTGACGAGATCTTGTGAGTTTCCAGGCACGCATTAGAAAGCACCACGATCAATCGCCTTGTGTCTTTATCTTTTGATGTGAGTGTTTTCGGCACCTGTGGGATTAATGATGGTTCTTCTTTTATTTCTGTTGACATTTTTGTGGTGGTGGATCAAAGAATGATAGGGGACAAAAAAAATGTTGGAAAAACTTTTCGATAGCGGCGGCGCAGATGGGGCGCGGGCGAAGTTCAGCCAGCGCATTGGGAATCGCGACACCAACACGTTCTACTGATCATTCAATCAATGAGCGATGACGACCTGGATTGGGATGAACTAGATCGTGTATTGGATAAGACCCAAACTCCTGTTGATAAGGTGCAACAAGATTACGACCGGTTAAGGCAGGATTATAATGAATTGTCGAGAAAGCTACTTGCGGCTCATGGTGAGTCGTCCATATTGCGGACCAATTTACAAAAGATCACGGCTTCGCGACAGATTGACTACGATGCCAAGATCCAGAGCGAGCGAGTACTGGAGCAAAAGCATCTGAAAGAAGTGGATGAACTGCGTGGGGAGATTGAAAAGCTGAAAAATGAGCGGCAATTTCTAGTGAACGACCAACAACAGAATCTGATAGAATCGAAGATCCGGGCCAAACGTCAGAAACCTGATTATAACGACCCTCCTCCGCGGTCGCCATCGCCGTCATTGTTCTGTAGCAGTTCGGAGACCACGCCGAAAAAGAAGCAGAGACGTGATCTGGGAGCTGATTTCAGAGACGGGTTCAATCTCAGTCCACGGCGAAAACAGCGTAAACAGGTATCAGTGGAAGCATCACCAGTGAAGAAGCAGGAGATGGAGACCGAGATTGAGCCGGTTGCTGATTCGAGAGTAATGGAGTCATTGAGACGGAGCGAGCAATTGTTCATATTCCAATCCATGATTCGCAACCACATGGTGCCGTTTTCGGAGCTTCGGTCCATTGAAGAGCTCGCCAAAAGCTTTCCTAGCGACATGACTACCAGATTGATACGGTCGCTTGATGAAGGAGTTGGTCTATTTGTCAAATGCTGCTGTATGATTCTAGATCGCAACGACAATTCGGCACTGTTAGTATTACCCTTATTGCAACTAGGCGTCGATTTTGAGCCGCAGATATTGGCCGGCTGTTTGGAGCTTCTAGTGAATCATTTGACGGCGTTGATTTTGGCGAACATCAGCAGCAGCGATTCTTCGATTATGCGCTCATTGTATGGATTGGATGTTCTGCGAACTGTCGCCGCATGTGCATACACGACCCCAGAATTGCATCGTCGCTGTTGGACTTGTATTTCGCCGCAGTTTGTTGATCGCATTCTGAATCCAAAACTGAGTCCTAATTTATTAATCAAAGCGCTGAATGTGGTGTCAAACTCAATCTCCGACACAGCAGTCGGTAGTTTTGTATATGCCGGAGATGAGCCTCACAATCAGGTGCACAGCCATGTTACACGGATTCTTGAAATCAGCAATCCAGAAATATCGCCATTGGTATTCTATGCGAGTCTCGACAACCCTGCCAAGCCTTTGCCCACCGGTTATGCATGCCTTGAGGTTTCTGAGACTGATGAAGCTGAGGCAATGGGCAATGCCGCCACAGCGTGGCGGCAGCAATTGCACCACGCCGCAATGCGGTTCATAGCATTATTATATGCGTCAAATCAATTTGGCAGTGGCACGGTTCAAGGGGTTAAGCTTGTATGTGCCTTGGTCAATTGCATGTCACAAGAGCTCGAGCGGTTCTACGACTGTTGCGACCGTACTTCGCAGGCGGCAAAGAACAGCATTGATTTGATCCAGCATTGTGTATGGCTGCTGCATGTTATATACAACCTGTATCCCGATGTGACCAATCTGACCAATTCGCTTCCCAGTGTTATTACTCGGGAGCAACTAGTGGCGCTATCTCGCATTTCACTGGGTGAAGATGATGTTGACGATATCCCCGTCACGTTCGACTCACGCACTTCTGAACGGGCCACAGAAGTTCTCGAACAGTTCATGACCCAAGATGAAGCGGAGCAGCTGTACGAAATCTACGATGCCATGTAAAAAATTATAATGATATAAAATGATTTTTCAAAAATTATGTTACAACAAAAAGTTTTTCGTTCTCACGTTTTTTAAGCAGCAAGTGGCTTAGCAACACCGGTTTGGAAACCATTCTTGAATCGTCGGTTAACGTGCTTGAGGTATCGTTCTCGGCCGGTACCAGTGGTGTGTCGTCTCTTAGCCTTTTGGCCCCAGTTGTAAGATCGGGTCTTAGCAGATGGGTAACCGCAAGCAGAACAGGTCTTCTTTTGGCAGTGGAACGATCGTCGGCCACATCGCTTGCACAAGGTGTGCGACTTGGTGTGTCGCTTACCGAAACTGGAGGTACCCTCTGTTTATATAGTTAGCATGTCGTTTCGTTGTTTCGTCTAGTCGAGGTGGATAATATGGATCTTTGAATGAAATTTCAACTTGGTCGGGTCTGGTATTATAACTCAATAATTCACAAGTCGAGGCTCTTCCGTTTTCAACATCTTTCCTCCATAATATCCCGACGAATCGTCCTCAGTACGTACTGGTCATGGTTGTCGATTAGTATATGTGGTGGATTGGGTTCGGTTTCAACGCAAAGTAAAAATTGAGTGGGTGTAGCTGGGAGCGGTATGGGTGCGCCTGGTCGAGCGTTCTGGGATATACTGTGGAGTGGTTGAAAATGGAAATTCGCAGTCACACCTTTTTTCGTACCTCGCCTCAGGTCCAGGACGGGCCCCGCGCGGCCCGCGCAGTCGTTTCTAGCCCAGCCACATCTTTTTGACTTCTGGGTCAGTCGCGTCGGAATGAACGCCCATGAAACGCGATCTGTGCATCAGTCGTGATCTCTGCATATCTCCTATTCCACTTCGCTGGGTGATCAAATCGTGTTCTGTGCCATGAACTCGTCGCTTGCAGGATTCTTTTTCTTGTAATTGAAGAATTGGCAAGACTTAAATAATGGCAGGAGTTTACCCCTGAGATCTATGCACAATGGCCACCAAAAAGAATGACGTTTTACGAGTACTGCGGCTGACACGTCAAGCACGCGTAGTGTTCCTTCCCCCGCGGATCTGGATCTCGCTATGTACCTAGCAAGGTTAACCGCGAGAAAACGCGAATCGCCTGTTCCATAGTTCCCACTATCGCGGCATTCCACCACGGTAACGCCGTTTACCGGGACTCTGCCAGAATCTCCCCGGCAACCATCTCGGTTACCATCCCAAGCCCGATATTACGCCTACTGTTCGTGTCTTGGGAGTTGCAATATGCGCATGGCACCCAGACACGACTCTTTCATTCTTTCCTACTTCTCTTCATAGCAGTCACGTCCACTGTCGCGAGTATTCAACTTTTTTCTTCAAATACGCGACGTTGGGTTTATTTTTATTCTTTCTACAATGTCTAATATTCCATCTTCGCCCCAGGCATTACTTCCTGCATTCAGGCCCAAGGCACTTGCCGGCATTGCTATACACGAGGACGCGAATAATGGTGGTACTGCTACACCACCATGTTCGTCGCCTCCACTGCGATGCATGAGTCCGGAAGTCGAGGAGTTAGAACAAGATGGCGATATTCCTAAATTTGTTCGTGAGTCTCACTACCCTACTCCAGCACCATCGTCGGCGTTGGGTCTACAGTCGTCGTCTCCACCGCGACACCACGAATACGAAGATGAGGAAGAAGCAGATGCACCACCACAGCAAGTGGCCATTCCACAGATGAAAATGTTTGCACCCACTGCAGAACAATCGCGCTCGTTTATGGTGCGGTCGCCATTGTCAACGGTGGCACTTGTACGTGTTCCACAAGACGGTTCGATTGTACGAGTCGGGCGGTCGTCGCAATCTTGTCAAGTCGCGCTTTCATCCCAAAACAAGCTCGTTTCTCGTCATCACGCGTCTACGTGGTATGGAAAAGAAGATAGTATGCTGTTTATTAAGTGTTTTGGCTGGAACGGGCTGCAAGTCGTGGTGCCACGGTACAGTGAAAGTGAGCTCGAGTCGTGTGCCCCAGGCACGTTCCCAATGGCTACCGGTGAAGACGAGTATGACTTGTACAAAGAAGAAACTATGGAGATCAGGTACGTGCCTGGTATTACAATCGATATCCGTGGTGAACGTGCACTTGTTCAAGTTGTCGATGAAAACACCTCCGACGATACAGAGGACGAACTTGTCGACGATGTGCGGGCTGAGCCGCACCGGGACGAGTCGCCGGTGCCGTCCGCGCCGTCCACGCGTCCCGCACAGCCATCTTCACCCCCACTCCCGCAGTCACCGGCAGTTGAACAATTGGAACATATTTCTGACGAGACTCCCGAGAATGAAAATATCGCTGAACAAGAGCAGGTGGCAGTTCCCGAACCGGTCGCTATGCAGGTAGACGAAGACGTTGAGCCGTTGGAAACTAAATCGCACAATATTCAGCCACCTGCCAAGCAGACGATCCAGCAGCCAATTGCTAAAAGCGATATCCAACGTTCATCCAAGGATAACACTCCACCACCATCCAAGCGCGAGCTAGAAGACGCTCCAAGTCAAGCGCCCCGGGGCAAGAAGATCAAACAGGAAGATGCCGAACAAGAATGGACGCGATTAGACGAAGAAGAAGAATACCAGCTGCAGAACATCATCACTAACCATTTGGCATACTCGCAACGGGGCCAATTGCCAGTGTCGGTGATCAAGAAGAACAACAACGTCCTTAACGACCTGCCCATGGCCCAGGTCCGAGCACTGTGTGCCAGCATCCCATGTGTCGGTGTGATTGAACGGCAGGGCAAGGACGCCGCAGGAAAGCCGCTTGAGGAGGAGTTTTACTACGAAGTGGCCAGCGACACCGACGCCACGCGAATCATGGTGGCTCGTCAGATGCGAGGTGGTGGCGGGCTGCGATCGTGTCGAAAGACCCACAAGCAGTATTTCTGGAAAAAGCCTGCCTTGCGGTAAGTTGTACTATCTAGAACTAGAATAATATTAATTGTAAATGCATTTTGTTTTTTGTATGCGTATGCGGTATCAGCCGCACCACCACCATGTAGCTGTAATTGGGTCTTTACGACCGCCCCTGAGTCTTCTTCTGCCAACGGCCAGGTCGAGCTAGGACCGCTGCTACAGAGAAATCACTACCCGAGGCAGCTAAATATCAAATATGTTGCTTGAACAGCCGGATTTTGTGGATGTCGAGACCAAGCTAGACCGGCTAGTAGCGTTGACGCGGTTCAACCACGAAGCGCTTGTGACGCTAGGACGGATCGCGGCGCTGCAGGGCACTGGTATGGAGCAGTACCAACTCCTTGTGGTACCCATTCTGGAACACAATAGGCGGGCTATCACGCAGCTGCTGCGATCCACACGACTGACTTTGGATAGATGGAAAGCGGTTTGCAAGCTGCGGCTGTACAAGGAGGCGCCGCCTCAAGAGGAACTAGTCCAGCACCCCCAATCCCAGAATGTAGAACCTCAGTCTCAGCAGAACGTAGGAGCGGAGCAGCAGCAACCGCACGAAGACCAGGGCAAACCAGCAGCGTCAAGAGCCAGCATCGTGCAGACTGCGGCGGCAGCCGCAGTGCAAGTGCCGACTACGAAGCAGCGCGTGGTGCGGTTGCGTTGTGTCTACAAGGGTGCCAAGAAGAAATGGAGATATAGCCAGGTGCTGTTCAGTCGACTACCCGAGAGGATGCTGGATCCACCGACGTTGACCTCGGCATTGAACCTGCGGGAAGGCACCCCGACCGTGCTGTATCAAGGAATCAGCGAGGTTTATCGCGGCGACCCTATCACAATACGGCCAATTGCAACGGCCCGCGACTTTGGGTACCTGCGCCGGGTACATCGCAACCTTGACGACCTACTGCCGCACGGGGAGGTGCGGCTCGACCAGGAATATGCATGTATGGTGGCCAAATTGTATGACTGGATCTACGAGATGTCGGTGGGATTCTATTACATGACGAACCAGGTGGTTCTGCGATGCAACCCGTTGTCATGTCCCGATTGGCAGCGGATATCGTGGTACATGTTTCTGAATGTGCGGCGCATGCAGATGCGTCTTGCCACTGTGCTCGATTTGCTGGACAGTGGCAAATTGCGTGATACGCAATGTGAAGAAGTAACACAGCCACCTGTGCCACGCCCCACTGGCGATCGAAGCAAGTGGTCGCATCGGCTGGCCCTGGAGGAATGGGATGTGGGAGTTGATTTTGATACAACCGTGAAACGTCTCTGGTAACTAAAATAATATTGAATGCATAAGAAAAAGAATAATATAATAATAAACACTAAACAGTGTCCAGCTGCACAGTAGCAATGTTAACTCGCTCGAGTATGTCAGTGACGAAAGTAACTGACGATGCAAACTCTTGCTCCTTGTCCAACACCAGCTTGTCTAGCGTTACTCGTGCCTCGTCGGTCCCGTTGATATTGCACTTGGCAATGGTGAGTTCTTTGACACTGGATGGTATGGCACTGAATAGATGCGTATTGATGTTCAGTCCTGATAGGGTCAAGCTTTGCAGTTGGCTGTGACCAAATAACGTTTGACATATCTCCAATGGTTCCTGTATTGAAACCTTGCCAGGAATATCCGCTTCCACGACCAACTTCTCCAGTCCAGGCGAAAGGGCCACCAAATGTTCAGTATCCAACCACGATGAGTCGTCACTTTCCAAAAACTCCGACATGACCACGATGCGTGCTTCTCTGAGCCGGTTGTTTTTCAATGCAAATTCTATAAATTCTCCGGTAAGCGGGGTCTGAGGCACGTCAAAACTCCATCGCACCGCGTCCTTGGTCGATTGTAGCAAATCGTATACGGGGCTGGACTTTGGAATATACTCGTATTGGTTGCCCACCACCGCAAATTGCTGGAGATTCTCACAAAACTGCGGAATAACAGTACCCACCAACCGATAAAGCAAATGGTCCATAAATCGCTTGTTGAATAAGGATGACTGTTCACCAGAGTCCATATCAGGCTGTGGTGGAGGAGTGAACCCTCCAACCTGGACAGTTCGAACAAACGGGAGCACTTGTGTGATCCACGGGCTAGGCAGCCCGTTATCACATCCCATTAACGCACAAATATTCTGTCGATTGACCACGATATGCCATTTGGTCTGTGGTTTTGAATGTGCTGGAAGAATATCTGACACATAATCAAACTTAATCACCAGATGGTTCCAGAGCATCTGTTGAATGGGACGATCCAGCGATCTGCACACCTGTCGAAGGTCCAACGCACTAGTCAAATCCAGATAGGACCCGATCTGTCGTAATATCTCAACAGGAAGTTTGTCCATGATCGTTGATTGTCGAAGAACGAACCCAAAAAGAAAAATAAAAGTGGTGAGAGAGAAAAGAGAAAAGAGGGAGGAAGGTAGAAAAAGGGGAGGGAGAAAAATGCAACGAAAGCAGACAACCAAAAAAAAAAAGTGGCTGAAACGCACAGTAAAATCAAGTAGTTGAAAGTCCAAAAAGCACGCAACTTGCTAATCAATCAATATAATCTGCGGAGAAACCGTTTTGGACGTTTGTTTTCTTAATTGTGTCGCAGAGGGTGGGTTAGTCAGACAGGTCAGCTGCGGGTTTTGGTTTCTCAGGTTGGTGAGTTCTTTGCCCGACCAGCAGCAGCTGCGACCTTTTTAAATGAGATGGCTGCCTGACGAGTCCCGGAAACGGGTCGACTGCTGCTTCCTTTTTTGACGAATAACGGTCGTGCATAAGTGCTGTGCGCTGCACGTTTTCTTATTGCTGTCCAACGTCTTTTTGGCCCTTGCCCGCACCCGTTGGCAAGGGGCGAAGTCTTGGAAGGGAAGATGGGCTCACAGCACGGCTTGTTTCAGATCCTTTACAAAGAGATCCGCCATTTTGATACCATGGTCCACCCCGCCCACCGCGTGCGCTGATCTTGATTTTGGCCATGGCCGTGTGGTCAGGATGGCCATGTCTCTTTGATACGTTGCATGGTTGCTTTGGTGGGTGATAGGTGCAGCCACCGCCAAAAAATACTGTGGGAGCATAGCAGCAAAGCTGAGACAAAGCCGTTGCGGCATGAAGCGCGCTTCAAGCTCGCCTTATTAGCGCTATGATGGGATGGGTCGCATATCGCTAGCTTGAAGACCGTTGCAGCGCTGTCCGATGCACTGCACCTTTCTGGAAGCATGATCTCCAAGTTCCGGAATCTATAGCCACCGTTGGATGCACCCCTGGCGCGTTTTTTGTTATTTTTGCCCCCTTCAATTGATCGGTCGGTGTCTACAATTGAGACGCCCGATCCGCAAGTGTTGCTCCCACGGCCCGAGCCCGCCTTTTCTCCCCGCCAGCCACGGTTCAAACTCCAATAGTCCCGGCGCCGCACGATCACTCGTCCAACTAGACGCGGGATTTCGACATGTAGTTCTATCATGATGTTCACACCGTAGACATCATCATCTCACTTACCCTACATGTTACCTCACTAGATCTTACATTTTCACATGCCTCAACAAACGCTCGAGGGCCGCGCCATCTGCAGCCCGCCGTTAGGGGTGCAGGTTTTGGTCCCAACAAAACCAGCTACCAGCGGAGAAGCACACCGGAGCCAGCACCGGAATTCAATTACACTTCCATTTTTTTTTCATTGATTGCATTACCACCACTCTGATTGAACACCATTGTTCACCTTTTTTTCATATAATGTCAAGAAAAAGCGGGGCCAAGAAACAACCCTCACCGGCATCTTCGCCAATAGTGAGCGACGAAAAGAACAAAGCTTCAGCATCCATCCAGCCTCCGGCTTTAGTACGTATCTCAGAATTGAACGGTTGAACCTTCAACGCTCTGCTCTGAAACCCGAACATTGAACATTGAACTAACATCAATCAGCCAACACAAACAAAGAAACAGGTTTTCATTGAACGAACAATATGGACTTTGGTCATGATTGCCGGGTTCTTCCTGGTTCTGGGAACCGGCCATGTGTGGATTATTGGTCTGGTGGCGGTGATCCAAGTGCTGACATTCAAAGAAGTCATCAATCTAGCCACCGAGCCAGGCCGTGAAAAGAAATTGCCATGGGGACGGCTGTTGAATTGGTATTTTCTAGCAGCAACTATCTACTTCCTCGAAGGCGAGAGTCTGATCTTCTATTTCAAGAACGTGGTGTTGGTGGACACTTATCTGCTCCCACTAGCAGTTCATCACCGATTCTTGAGTTACTGCTTGTACATTATCGGGTTCATTTTCTTCGTATATTCGCTGGAAAAGGGCCATTACCAGTTCCAATTCACTCAGTTCTGCATCACCCATATGACTCTGTTGCTGGTGGTGGTTCAGGCGCATTTCATTGTGAATAATATTTTTGCGGGGCTGTTTTGGTTTTTTGTTCCTGCCGCACTGGTCATTTGCAACGACATTTTCGCCTATTTGTGCGGAATCACATTTGGTCGCACGCAACTCATTGCCATCTCACCAAAGAAAACCGTGGAAGGGTTTGTTGGAGCTTGGATCTGTACAATTGTGCTTGGTATTTGCCTCTCGGTTGGACTCTCTCGATTCAAATATGTCATCTGCCCAGTTCAGGAAATTGGGGCTAATGTCTTGACCGGATTGGACTGCAAACCAAACCCCGTGTTTTTGGATCAGCTGTATCCAGTTCCACCATTGCTGCAGAAATGGTTGAGTTGCGAAACGGTCAAATTCGCTCCAATTCATTTGCATGTCATCTGTTTAGCCACCTTTGCGTCACTGATCGCTCCATTCGGAGGGTTCTTCGCATCTGGGCTCAAACGAACATTCAAAGTCAAGGATTTCGGCGATACCATTCCTGGCCATGGCGGGATCACCGACCGAATGGACTGTCAATTCTTGATGGGATTCTTCTCATACTTGTATTATGAATCGTTTGTATCCACACATCAACTGTCAGTGGGAATTGTGCTGCAAACAGCTATTGCCAGCTTGTCGCACGAAGAACAGGTTCAGTTAGTGGAACGATTGCTTCAATACTTAGTCAAGAAAGACATTGTCGCACCAAAACTTTTGGAATGTATAACAGCAGCTTAATAAGAAAATACTACTTCTATGCAGATACCGTACTATTGGCATGTATAACAGCAGCTTTTTTTTGCTCGCTCCGCTCGTGTCGGTATCACAGAATAGTCAAAGCGGCTCACCGGACCCATGGAGATCGAGCCGCCGCACGTATATGGCTAGCAAACCGAGCGAAGCGAGCAAGAAAAAAAGCCGAGCGCAGCGGTATCCCCTTCTCTCATGGGACGCACTGCGTGCAGCTTTTTTTTTTGCTCGCTTCGCTCGAACGTAGCTTGGTGCCATTAGGCTGGCCGAGGCGGCTCAGAGGGCTCACATCGCCGCACCGATCGAGCTACGCTCGAGCGATCGAAGCGAGCAAAAAAAAAGCCGAGCGCAGCGGTATCACGAGAGAAAAGGCGCCCACTGCGCTTGGCTCTTTTTAAATTAATTGATGCTCATGACTATTTCTATACAGATTCCTTACTTGTGGTGGTGTGTTGATCAGATTTGACTTCCTCTGGGCTGGTTTCCCCCCTGGCATCATCAAACAACAGATCATGGACTACGGCGTAATAAACAGACCCTATCGTGCACATCAACACTGTGGACATTAATGTTGCCCCCAAAAAGGAACCAATGACCTTGAATGTGTACACATCGAGCAACTTTGCCAATTCGTACCATGCGACAACATAGGTTCCGAGCGGGAAAGTAAGACTCCACCAAGACATATGGAATCGTTTTGGTGGTTGATGAAATGTCACCATGAGTACAAATGCTACCCAGAATGTACCGTATCCTATGAGGAACATGCCCATAACGATCCCAACCCATTGAAGCGCCTCAGCAGTTGCGGCCCCGGCGGTGGCCGACTTGGTCAACCATGCACAAAATGCATCTGACATGCACAAAATGCCGAACGAGCCTTGACCCAATGGGCCCAAAGGCAGCAGCGATGAAAATGCCGTGATTCTCGGTGGAAGCCCATGAATGAGTAGTCGATAGATATAAATGCAGATGCAAGAGAGGGCAACGGCTTGACCGTTGGACCAGAGTAGAAAACTCACAAACAGAGTGGATGGCTGCAAACCCAGGGGTTGTGTTGGTGCTATAAGCCCACCAGTAGCTGCAGCCACTACCACTGGCACCACTGGAAGCAGGAGACCCGAGTTGATTGATTCTAGTGTCCTCTTTTGCTTGGTGATTTGGATAAACACGACAACCCATGCACAGAGCAAACTTATCGCCACGTCGATCCACCATAATACATATACCGGGATCCATGCGTCGGATCCCCAGATAAAATCTATCATATTGATGATAGTACAAAGTGCCATCGGATAACAACCCAAAAATGCACTTTGATTCGGATGCTTCATCATTCGTTTAAACTGCTCGGGGTATTTGACAAATCTTGCAATAAACATCCCGGTGAATAGGACGAATAATGCAACCGTGATGCCCCATACAACGATGCCGAAAACTCTCAGCCAGTGCGCACCGAACGGAAAGTTATGCAATACGGCTGCGACCTGACCGGTACCCATGAGGGATGCAAACCAGCTGGATATTAAGGGTTAGTCATGATATAGTCGAAAAAATTTCATACCAAGGCGAAAAGTGTCGTATTCGATAATCCAGCTTTGCCCACATCGATGCAGCGGTGATAGTGCACAACGGTTTTTAATATTATTAAAAAAAATTTAAAAATGTGCTTGTTCGCGACCAGAGTACTAGCCACAGAAACCGGGCGGTGCTGGGGCTTTATATATTCATCTTGTGGCTAGTGCCGTTGGGAGGAGCGGAGCGCAAGGCGCAGAAGTGACTCTTGACTCCGGACTCCTGGCTCTCGGCGGCATATCGGCAATGGAAAGTGTCAGCGCAACCGCCTTGTTGTAAACCGTCGCCAATATTGTATATTGGATGAATCAAATTTCAGCCGCTGGCATCTGCCGTTATTGATATATATCTTTCTAGCTCCCTGAGGCAAAAATTTGACTCGGTAGCATTGGTTTGGGTGGCTATGATCGGCACAACAGCCACAGGGCGGCCCGTACGGGCCGCCAATCAGCGGCTAAACGCGATATTGGCGCGGGGAGCGCCGCACAAGCCACATCCGGTGGCTACCCGGTGCACGCACAAAGTGGAAATGCACCCGCGCGCTGGGCATGCATTCTGTTTCATGTGCCAAGCCACGCGGTTGTGTGGCTAGTGCCGTATGATGTCTGCAGTGTATTAACAGTCTTCATTTCTCAACACTGGCAGGTGGGGTGGGGCTCTTGTTTTTGACTGACTTTTGTATCATGACGGTACCAATTTCGAACGTATCTATGATGCTGGAGCATAGAAATATTGTATCAATGCCCTGATGGTGCTGGTCGGGTTTCCTGGGACATATAAATCTGCCCTGGGCCCCCCTCGGTACGGCCGTTACGAGCTTCCAACCGCAAGCCAAACACCCAACGCCTCCCTTCGCTGGTGGCCATCCAAACACATACGCACACACTTGAGTACCACCACTACGACCGGAATCAACCAATGCTGGCGTTACTGCCAGTGGAACTGCTGAACATAATATGCCGGCACTGCGACAACAAGTCGCTGCTTCACTTGCAGCAAGCCAACACCAAGCTGCGCCAAGTTGCCGGTACACACATATGGGATACGGTACGGATAGACGGACCGCAGGGTATTGTGATGTTCTCATCGTTCGAATCGCCGATAGTCAAGACGCTAGCTCAGTTTAACGAGGCGATAGTGGATGGCAAATTGAGTGTTCCATGTGGATGGATCAGACGGGTCATGATCACGACTCCGGACGACACCATTGAGGTCAACAGCTCGGAAACGAACGCCATGTTTACTAGCCATTCACAAAACACCCAGTTACTAATGACAGAGGCCATTCCACAGTATTTCACAATGCTGGAGCTTGTGGAGATCCGATCGAGTGTATATCAGCAAAAGGAAGATGCGACAAATTGGCCGATTGTTATTTCGAACATGTTTGATCAGATTCCAGACGCCAAGAAATACCTGAGTTTAGATTGCCTCAATACCACTGAGCGACCCTTGAAGCTTATCAATGTGCATATTTTGACGTTGCGGGTCACCCAGAGCCACCAGATATCCCAGCTTGTTGGCAGACAATTCCCATCTGCCCTGACCAAACTCTCTTTGCATGTGGTAGGGGATGGTGCTATAGATGCTGAATGGTTCCAATATGCAGCTACCAATTGCAAGAATCTGAAAGTGTTGCATTTGAACTGCACGATCAATAATCCGCGTGGAATCGATTGGATTCCGTCTACTGTACAAGAATTGACCCAGCCTGAAGAAGAGCCATTGATGGATGTTCCACGGATCAACCGACAGATTCTTACATTACGAGCACAGGATCTGGATGGTGGCAGCCGAATTATTTATAACATGGTTTATCCGAATATCACTCGATTGCATCTCAAGGTTGTTCCGCGATTGCATGATCAGGTGCAGTTGATGGATCACCGATTGTTTGGGTCGTGTCAAAATGTTACTACGTTGCATGTCAATGGAGCTACGCTGAAATATTTATCGGCCAATTTGCATGGGTTCCCGAATGTCGAGATATTGATCATCGAGTATGTATTACTGTACATGTTTCGGAATACTCGCGGGCTGGCCAACTCGTACAATGCAGTTGAGATCAAGCAGGAGATGGACACCTTTGCAGCGTCATTGGGCAAGTGTCAGAATCTCAAGTCGTTTTATCTCAATCGGCCTGAAGTTGGTGATTACAAGGATATCATGAATGGAATTCGTACTATCCGACGCCAGTGTCCACATTTGCATGAAATTTACTTGGGTTCTGCTCGTCCAAACGAATGTCAGCCTCAAGATGGATGGCAAATGGTAGAAGATGCGATGTTTGCAGCAGTATGTCAGGGGGTCAACCCTGATACTACGTTCCAAACCTACAAGTTAGAAGAGAGATGACGATGATGATAGCAGTAGTTAAAAAATATATATTTATTACAACTAGTATCGAGCTTGGGAGCTGTTGGCAATATCGTGGAAAACGTCCAATGGGTTGGCTTCCAAAGAAGTTTCGGCCCACAAGTTTGGAGTCAAGAAACCGTAAGTGTTACCAATGGCAGCGAAGGTGGCCTTCAAGGTGTTTTCAACAGTTCGGGTAGAACCACCAGAAGAGGTGTAGGCATCTTCAACACCGGCGAATTGCAACATCTTCTTGACAGCTGGAGAAGCGACCACACCAGTACCTCGTGGAGCTGGAATCAATCGAATCAAGACGGAACCACACTTACCAGTGACCTTGGCAGCCAAAGAATGTGGTTGACCCAAAGAGGTACCCCAGTAACCTCGTCGAACTGGAATGACAGACAACTTGGCAATGATGATAGCAGCTCGAATGGCGGTAGCAACTTCCTTAGCAGTCTTGATACCCAAACCAACGTGACCGTTGGAGTCACCGACAACGACAACAGCCTTAAATCGGGTTCGTTGACCGGCTCGGGTTTGCTTTTGAACTGGCTTGATCTTCATGACTTCGTCCTTCAAGCCTGGCAAGAATTGGTCAATGATTTGGAATTCCTTGACTGGCAAAGAGTGCAAGTAGATTTCTTCCAAAGAAGTGATCTTACCGGCCTTCACAAGTCGACCAAGCTTGGTGACTGGCTGCCATCCCTTTTCTTCTTCCTTTCGGCCACCTCGTCGTGGGCCACCTCGACCTCGTCCACCTCGTCCTCGGGCACCAGCGCCACCTCGGCCGAAGCCACCTCGTTGTTGTTGTTGTGGTTGTTCAGACATTGTTGTATTAATTGTCGATTGTCGAATTTGTCGTCGGGTTAAGGGCTTGAAATTTTGGTGATGTTGAATGTGGGCGAGTGTTCCCAGTTGTGTCAGTGGGACACAAATTACGCGCACCTGGGACGGGTTGTGGGCGTGGATGAGGGCGAGTTGCCTATTTGGGACATTCACTCGCAGCCGTTGCCCCCGTCACCCACGCGTAGGTTCGAAGTCATTCCCACGGGGCAACGGGTCCTTTTCGTGTCCAAAATCCGTTGCCCCGGTAAAATCGACAATTGCAATTTCTTGCCATCATATTTCAAACCGAATTGTTGTCCGGGGATAACGGCTATGGCAAAAAAAGCAGATACCAAACAATCAAGGACACAATTGAACCTGCTCGCAAAAGCGAAATACCTCCTCAATCTGACAAAGAAACCGAGTAATTCACCACTATTTTAAGCTGAACAAAAAGCTTTAGCGCAAACATATGCATGCCGAGCAAGGTAGTTTCCGCCGCACGGGCCGCACCACCAGGCTCTTAACCATTAGCTCAGTCAGAGCAAAATGAGCCGACCACAGCAATTTCAGATACTCGTAACGGACTCTACCACTCGACAAATCGACCACCAAGCAAATGCGCCTTCGCGAAATCGTGACTTGTCCAGGGTGGCAAGGCTGACGCCCCCCATCGCTGTACTTCACGTGACATGCGGCCGTGCAGCCGCCCGCATATTTGTGGTTGCTATTGTATGGATGAACCCGCAAACTTTATGGCATCCCCTTCGCGCCACCCCTTGTTTTGGGATTCCCTCCTCCTCCATACTCCATACCACTACTTATCAGTTCAATATTCACAATGTCGTAAGTATTTCTGCGAAAGGGCCGAGCCGATACAATTCTAACAGATAACAGATACGCTGAAGCTGCTGCTGCTGGTGCCAACATTCCAAAAGACGAAGGAGATGCCATCCCAATCGAAGACAACCATGTCACCGTCGAAGAATCGCAAGACGCGCAGGAACAAATTGACGAGGAACGAAGCCTGAGTGCCAAGATCTCCCGGATTTTTGCATGTGTAAAGTCCAAGAGTGAACAAGGGGTGGTCAAGGTACAGAACAATCCAGCTGTCACTGGGCACATTGTCCTGTCGGTGCTGGTGGCCAGTGGCGTATCTGCAGGGCTGTTTTATCAACACAAACAGGACAAGCTGGTGTGGTGGCCCGTTGGAGCCGCCTATGCTGCGGGAGCCTTATTGTTCGGAGGCGTGGAATTCTCGTTCTTCAACAGCTTGAAGCAAAAGAAGCAATAGGTTTTCTTAAGAATGACATGTAGTTTTGTGCAGGTGGACATGACCCATTTAAAGTGCATTACCTATGTATAAATCATTAACATCATGAAATTTGGTGAACTAGAACAGAAAAGAGAAAGAAAAAAAGACCCCCAAGAGAAATACTAAAAGCAAAATCAAACATAAAAGACAATTGGACATGATCATCGTGAAAGTTTCGACATAAATCTACGAATAGAGCCTCGAAGGGATTTGGGTCTATCTCAGTCCAACTGGGCCTTGATTCCATCCCATAGATCAATTCGTGACTGCAGAGCCTTCTTGACTTCAATAGTGGCTTCGGCCCATTTGGTTTCATCATTACCGCACAACAAGCTGGTCATTTGATGAGCCAAGATAGCATGGTGATCACCATCGACTTCGATATGTCGTTCCAAGTAGTACTTGAAAATTGAGTATTTTTCCGGTTCATCCTTGTGCAATGATCGAACAAACGAAATGAACATGCCTGGAATCAAATCTTCTCGACCAAATGTAAACACTGCGGCGGCCACGTGTGGCTTATCAAGATTGATCACATCAAAAGTAGATGCCACAAACTTTTTCACTGGTTCCGAACATTTGACAGTTTCCAAACTCTTAACAGGATCTTCACCCTTCTTGATCAATTCAATGAATTCTTCCACTTGAGTGGTGGAAGCTCCTGCCTTCTTCATGGCAGTCAGATAGAGTTCAAAGTGGCTCATTCGAACACCATTTTCGTTTTCATCACATTCTTCATCGGTAACAATCTCGTTAATCAAGTATCGAGTTTGAGGGTCACCAACTGGGATCCATGGCACAGTGATACAGGTCAATTTGGCTTGCAAGTACTTCAACAAACTCATAAAATCCCATACTGCGTAGATGTGTTGTTGCATGAAATTCTTGAGATCGTCGACGGTCTTGACCGACGAGTAGACCATGTGGTCGACCAATTGCTTTTGAAGCGGTTCGATTTCTTTGATAAGTTCTTGTAGTCGTTGATCTTGAACCATTTTTTGTTGTAGAGAAAGAAAAAAAATGTATAATAAGACAAGGAAGCAGGGGGGAATTCGGTTAGTTTTATATAGTAACAGGGGGACAGGAAAATTTGTGTATTCTAACACTAGATGATCAATTGAGTGCTAATGGTTCTGGGATCTTAAGGCTAAAGGATTATGATTACTTTTTTATAATGTATAAAGTTGGAAAGAGGAGTTGGCGCATTAATGTCTATGTTCGTGCCCATTGCTAAAAGGGGGGTCTATATTCGATACGTAGAACAATCAATTAAGTAGGAAATTCATTTTAATACAAAAATTCATCCTCATATGTGCTTTATTAACTCAATTCTCGATACTGATCGATTCTAGCATGTTAGACCGATCACAAAACGGGCCTGCTTACGACCGTTTGTACTCCACCTGCCTCTTGCCCTGTAGAATGCGCGAGCGTGCGAGGAGCGGGGGTGAAATTTTTAAGGGGGGCATTTTGACCATAGAGGCCAGATGGTCCACGCGAGACACAGGCCACAGCTTGATGCTAGGCTGAGCCAGCACCGCAAAAAGGAAGATCACGATGGGATTGGCAAGCGATACATGCATATGGTCCGTGCAGGATGCATACAGTCCGCACGACACGAGTTGCTAGGCGGCCCCCCAGACCGAATCAGATCTGAGATCCGACCCGCGGTTAGTGCATGTACTGGCGGTGCAGGAGGACGTATGAACAAGCCAGCGATCTGGAAATTGCAGGCGGCCGGATTTGGGTGCATCAATTGTGGAAATGAACTTTATTTCGCACAGCACCACGCAATTCGGATAATTCCAAGTTTAGATAAATTGGAATTGGTCCTCCTACTTACAGGGATTCTGATTAATATTACCGTTGTGCCGTTCAAACGGTCTGGCCATATATACGGGTTGAGAGGGGGAGGAGACTCAGCCTGAAACTAGTATTGGTACCGGGCCGTTGGGGCGCAGGACCATTGCTTTTCCTCGATCGCGATCTGTGCTTGTCATCAAGATTGCTGATAGGTGTAAGCTGTAAAGTGAAGTTTTGACTGGTTGGTCCGGGGATCCAAAAGGATTGGCAGGGGGCTTTTCACACACCGACACAAAGAAGGGGTTGGTTTGTATCAATTGATCATAGAGTAAATGTAAGATTCAAAATCTTTCCCCTATCATGATTTAGCTGCATTACACGGCACTACAGGTTGATTATTCTAAAATCTAATTGCTCATTTCCTTTGAAGCTGCATTGGGGGCAACCAATATCCCCCAGAAGAAGCACATGGCATCTTGGTGAGGGTGCTCCCTACGATCAGATCAGATGGCGATGGATGGTGCATTAGTGTAAGTTTGGACCGAACTACTGCAGCTCCGTACGTTCCTTAGCTAATGCGTTGACAGCGTGGAGGTAGAAACGTCGGACCGCGGTATCTGAGATCTACGATACGACCCTGATCAGTCCTGTCATATGAATGAACTAATTTAACGTTTTCCGTGTTGAATGCTCAAAGTAGAGTGCATTCTCCACCCGTCAAGTTGGTGCAGGTGTTCTCTACGGGCTAGGCTGGTTTGCACTTGAGCAAAGATGCAAATGTTAGAAGATCTCTTGGGCCTTCCATGCTCAGACTTTGATCAATTGATCGTATTGGATTCAATTAGGATACGGGACCTTGTCTTAGTCGCTTTCATATGCGGAGTAGGAAATAACGGGTAGCGACATGCAAGAGCGGCCCGTGCGTTGATGCGAGCGGGGTGAGCTTCGTTACAACGGCTGATGATGATGACGATCTAATCGAGTGGCTTGGCCCCACTGATCAATCTAGATCTTTTGAACGCGTCCAAAATAATAATCAAACCTGCGTGTTTCATATTTTCGGTGCATTGCAGCAGTGGCCATGACCCAAGCATCGATCGTGATCAATTGGTTGAGGGGCCCGTTTACTCTGTTCATCGTTCTAATTCACGACTATGAGCATGGAACCTCGCCGCAGTCTCCTTGTTTCGCGGAATCCAATTAAGTAAAAGCAGCTGCTTCTACGCAGGAGAACCTCGTATTCTTGGCCCAATTGGTCTACTTACTCCTGTAAACAATAGCATCAATTGATCAATGATGATGGATCCCAATAGTACGTGGCATCTTTCTCTATCAGCAATGCTGAATGGCACTAATATAGATATTTTCGGACGTGCTGGATATAATGCCGAAATTCCTAATCTATGCAGTAATTGATTTCATTCATAGCGTATTGATCAATTTGTATGCTAATTTATGCTTCGCATATAATATACTACCTATTTGTGAACGAGAGCCGCCGTGCAGTGAGGCGTCTGCCGACTGATCGAACTGCACTACCCTCCGCTTGTAATCTAAGCCGCCATATGTAGTACGCGTGATATGCAGTCTAGAACATGTCATCATTTTCGTATAATTCCGGCCCGACGTGATATGTCGATGCTACATACCGAAGGGGCCCGCTCATTTGCGGCGAGTGCTCCTAACCACGCAGCCGGAATAGGCCCGATTGATACAGGGCATACCCGGCTACACCCGAGCGAAGCGAGCCAAAAAATGAGCCGAGCGCAGCGGTATCCTCTTCTCTCGTGGGACGCACTGCGTGCAGCACTTTTTTTTGCTCGCTTCGCTCGAGCGTAGCTCGGTGTGATGTGTATCGGTGCGGCGGTGCGGCGATGTGAGCCTCTGAGCCATCTCGGCCAGCCTAATGGTACCAAGCCATGCTCGAGAGAAGCGAGCAAAACAAAAACCGAGCACAGCGGTATCCTCTTCTCTCGTGGGATGCACTGCGAGAACCGGTGGTCGTTGATAATGACGAATGCAGCAGATATTGGGCCAAGGTGCGTAAATGCAAATGCAATTGCAGAAAATATCAATATATGCTATGCTCATCAGCGTTCCCTCTCATGAGGCTTTCATGAAGATCCTCTGCCCTACCCCACCACGCATTTGTCATCCGAGCGAATCCTACAAGAACACCAACAGGCGTCTCTCTTCTTTCCCTGACCAACGTATGGCCCAGGACGCGCTATGACATATTCAACACTACACTCAATGATAGGAAGATAATCACCGGGGCTGGTGCCAAGTCGGTTGATAGCCGGTTGCGCTCAACTCTGACAACCTGTTTCGAAACGAGCCTCCCGCGGCTGCGATATTCCTGTTCCGCCCAGCATGAAGACCATCGCTACAGTTCGAAATACATATTGCAAACACTGAGACCCTGATTTCCAGGCATAAGCGTCATAGCGAGTGGTCTGCTGTGCTCTCTGCCGCGAGCGTGTTTCCACCGCAGGCGGGCGGTGCGGCTCTTCAACACTTCTCACCGTCAACCCCCGCTGCGCTGGTACGTTCAACGTCACCCATGAGAAAGATCATCTGGCACCAGGCATACGAACTGACAAGTTGTTCGTGAATTGGTGCTCAAAAAAGGGCGAGTTGATATAACCAACCGGACTGCCCTCCTACGGAATAAGGTGATGGATGCGCCCTGGTGGACAACTATCTACACCACACCCCACATATCCCCAAAGGAAAGTCACCGTGTAATGGATATCCCCGTGATGACCGAATCGACGACCCGCCGGGTTACAGGCAGTCGAGGGTGATGCCCCCACACCAGATGCATTGATTCCATCGGCACGGAAGCTGTCCGCCCGTGACGGAACAGACAGACTACCTCCGTTTTTTTTGTTTCTTGAATCAATTCTACTAAGATTACGGATTCAAGAAGCTGCAGCATGTTATAACTGCGCTCAATAGGATTACTATACCAGAGAGAACGATTCGGCCGCCTGGGTTGCACTCCGAGGTATCGATTATCAGACCATCGATCTAAGTATCGCGACATATGAGACCAGAGCCGTTGATCTCCCAGGCCTCGTGGTCATTCCTGAAGAAAATACCCGGAACACTTCATGTTCTTCGCAGACCACATGTGGGTCCCCGTCCATGAAACAACCCTCGCCTGCTCGAGCAAGTCGACAGGCTTAGACACGGTAGATGAGCCCCGCACACACAAAGAAGGGCGCACGGCTGGTAAGCACTACACAGCATTGTGGCGGAGTACACAATCTAGTATGCAACGATCCTCGCAGCGTTATAGGCATAAATCACCCCATTACTCTTCAAGAACAAAAAAAAAAAATTATGCTTCTTCGAGACAGCTACGTCTCATGACACTAGTCATTATCGACGACCCCTCTTCAGCCGCGTGGAACCTCACACCAAAATTCATCATTGAACCGGCAGAGCCGGTTCTTTGCATTATTCCCGATGGCTCCACTAGTAACGTATTAATGCTGCACTGCACTCATCAGCAGTAAGCAGTAAGGCATCGGCCGGGGATGCCACCGGCGCATTTGCGACCCTCCTGATTGAAACTCATCCGATCCAGGGGCCCGGCTCACTGATCAGACCATTCCAATCCGTATGGGGAATCCAATCAATTCAGCAAGCTTACGCGGAGATTCGGGTGGATTTTCCCGCTTTGCCCTAACAAAGACGCGTCTCTGGCGCGCGACTTTGGCGTCTTTTTGAACATAGTTTGCCCACCCGGCCCCGGTTGGTGTGGCGACGGAACCCCGTCCCATGCGGCCATCGTCGGGAGGTGGCACGCCGAGCTTATAAATCCATCCCACTGGCTAGAGGAAATCGCCAAGAACAGCTAGCTGCTTGCTACTAGCAACTGCTTCGTGTGATACGAGAACCATGAGATCAGTACAGGAGACAAGGTCTTAAAGAACAAAGAATTAAATAGCTCCAACAAATCACCAAATGTTGATACGTTTGCATGTCAACGAACATTCGGCGGCCCGCTCGTAGCCGTGCCTCTCCCCTCACTTGTGCGGCTAGCCAACCGTGCCCTTCCATCACCGAAGATACAATCGACCAAGAGATCGATTTTTCGATATCGATAAAAGGATAGGCTTTATGTATAATAAATCTTTTTTTTATAAATAACAAGTTAAAAAAATTACAAAATCAACAAAATCAATACACAAAAACAATTGCAACATTTTTTTTCACCATTTTTCAAAAGTATCGAGAACTTTTTAAAACCATATAGCACCAGGAACTTTTTTTGTGTTATTTTTCGGTCTTTTAACATTTTTTTTCCCTTCTCTTTTTCTGTCATTATCAATGGGTATCATATAATATGTTCGTTCAAAGCGATTTATCAAATAGTGCCTTGAAATTGTCTTCACTCTTCAACTCTTGCGACCGAGCCATCAACAAACGCAATCGTAGCACTTCCATCTCCAACTGCTGGTTACGTTGCGTCAACTGCGCACAACGAGCTTCAAGCTCCGTTAATCTTTCAGTCTTTCGAGCCCGTGACCGTCTAGCAGCCTCTGTATTACGAGCTCGTTTCAACTGAGCCTTTTCTTGAACAGATTTTGGCCTATCCTTAGTAACCTTGTTCGGTTTAGAAGATGCAGAAGAACCAGATGACGAAGATGAAGATGCAGAACCATGTTTTGTGGAGGTATTATTCAATGATGCAGAAGGAGAAGGTGGATACATGGCAAAATCGCCAAATTCAATAGGATCCAATCCGGCCGGCAGTTTGGAACTATTCATCAAAAAATCTCTCAATGCTTCATTGGCACTGGGATTTGACCATTCCTGTGTCTGTTGATGCTGGCTGGAGTTAGAAGTTGAAGGAGTAGAGGAGGTATTAGTAGTATTAGTGTCACTTTGAAAGCCGGACTGTATCGTTGTTGGATTATGTTGTGAAAATGGCCCATCATTCTTAATGAAAATGGCTTGTTGAGATGACGGTTCTTCTGGGAACAACGATGGCCAACTGGTTGGGTCGTCATTACCAGCAGCTGCAAACATTGGTGAGCATCCAAAGTCATCTGGTTCTTGCATTAATGGAACAGCATTTGTCAAACAAGAATGAGGAGTATCCGATTCAACAGATGACTCTCGGGTTAATGATTCTCTCTTGATATTCACTCCTTTCCAATTTGCCAGGGAGCTACCATCTTGACCGTCTGCAAACAGCAGTGGCGGTGGAGACATCATTGGGGATGCATTCAACGTGTTGAACTGCATCACTGTTCTGGCAGGAATTGCCACTGGAGCAACTGCTTTCTTAGAAGCATGAAGTTGACCAAATGATTGTATGGGTGATTGCGGTTCTTGCTTAATGAGAGCCATTGTGGATGTGAAGAAGCAAGAAAATGGGTGACTCAGGTATAAAAGATAAAAAAGTGAGGAGTAGGAGTGAAGCTTCTATGCGCACGGCTTTTTCAAACACTTGTCAGATCGATCAGCCAAAAATATTTTTGGTTTCTTTTTCTTCTGTCTTGTTCGCGAACGGCGTGGGCGGGTGGCAAAACTCTGCGACAGTGTTAGAAATCTGAGATGTGGGACTGTGAAGAATATGGAAACCACTCACGCTTATTAATGGATTTGCTTGGATCGAAGATTGCGTCTTAAGTCAATTGTGATTGTGACTGGCGATTGAGTTGGGGTCCAGGATGATATTCTTGGCAACAATTTTTGGCTGGTCCCTTATCGCGTGGCGAATCTGGTTAGACCTTGGAACAAGTAGAATTAGACAAATCAAAAGATGGAATTTGTCCAATGGGTATTGCAAGTATAATAGATGCAAGTGCAAAGGATGTTTGTGGAAAATATATATCAGTCGCTGAGTGTGAAAGTGAAATTTGTCGTTTCTATCGAGAAAACCTTGGTTGAGCGTCTAGTATCAGAGCGAACAAAAACAACTGCGGTTCAATTCAATTGCAGTCGAGAGATATTGTAATAGGAATCCAACGACAGTTTCTTGATACCGGGGGAATCTGTAGAAAGTGTCGCTGAATGGTCAGAATGTCGTGTGGGTGGCAAAAGGAAGAAAGAGAAGAAGAAAAAGAAGGGAACGACGATCGAGAAGAAGGAGGTGTTTTATGTATTCGGCAAGGCGCAGGGAACGACGGACACCGGCTCCCCGGTCCGGTGGTGGTGTTTTTTGTTGTGGTTATGTGCCTGTAAGGTTTAAACAAGCGGCCGGTGGTGGGTTTGCCACTGCGAGCGCCGTTCTTCCAGTGGGAACCGCAACGGTCCTTGGTGATGGCTCATAATCTAACCGCGACTCGAGCTCCTCCTGGGCATGCGGCAGTACGTGTGGGTACTCTTGAGACATTCTTATCCGCACGGCGCCGGGACGCCGTCACGATCCGGCCCGAAGGTGATCGGATCGGATCCGAGGAGCGCGCTGCTACCCTAGGAGTTTCTCCACCATCTGTGGCCCTCCTTCTTGATGATCAGATAAATGGCCTGAGCATGGTCTGATGGTGGCGAAGTACAAGATCTAAAAAAAAATGCTAAAATATTCCATCTAATATAATACATGATTATACAAACTTCTTTAGTAAATCCACATCATTAATTCCAGTCATTAGATCCATTTTTTGAACGGTAGTATTGATCCGTCTTTGCCCGTTGGCTCCCGAAGTGCTCGAAAGAGTCACAACGCCGCTTGATTCGAGGGCATTGACGAGTTGAATGAATTCCCCAAACTGCAACGTACCTAGAAGATTGTTGTCACGGGTGCTGGTTTGGTTGTACTTCTCAAACAGGGCAGTCGCGGTCATCGATTGGGCCGTTGACACTAACACGCACAAGACCGCCTTTTGATGCACATTGAGGGCTCGGATCCGAGTTACTGTCGACCCTCCGAATGCATTTGAACAAATCTTCGACACATGCATTACGGTAGCTTTGGGGGCCTTGTCTAAAGTCAATGTTGTGGGGTCCACCACGTTACGGATTGCGGAGGCCGTTTCCCCGGACTCCGCCGCCTTTTTTCTGACATCATCCTCGACTAGTTCCAGGGCCCCCCGACAAATGTCAAATGACTTCCGAACATCCCCGGTGTTTGCGGCGGTTTTTCGCGCACACAGCTGAATCGCGGCTGGATGGATCAATGGAATGCTGTCTTCCTCTCCCCCGAGAGATCGCAGTCGCGTTTCGATAATCTCCGCAATCTGGGGTGCCGTATACGGGGAAAACGGAAGCAATTTCGGAGTAATGTTATTGGCTTTCAATCGAGGAAGAAACCGGTCAGTTAGATCCAATGCATTGGCAATACCCACCAATCGCAGCTTTGATTCATCACATGCAGCATATTGGAACAACTTGAGCAAAACATGCTGGTCTTTCGTCAAGATATGATCCAATTCGTCCAAGATCACGAGTATCGGCTTTTCGTAAAACATTTTCTCCAATTTCTTCTCAGGATTGCTCGATGTCAACCCGGTTAATGCAGTGTAAATATGGCTGTAGATGTCCTGTGGGCGACTGACCACCATGCAATTGATATGACAAGATTTGATTGGAACGCTTTTGGAAACAGATGTCACCAATGCACTTTTCCCAGTTCCCGGAAGTCCACTGACATATAATGCCCCATGAGAACTGTTAATTATGAACCGTTCCAACGCTTTGCGTTCGCTGGATCGTCCAATCAATTCGGTATTGGCTCCTCGATGGAACAATGCTTTGGCTATTGAGTAGACTGTTTTTGGAGTTGATGGAGGAGTTGCTAATTGCCCTACCCTCTGTCGTTTTCGAGTCGGGGTCTCTGAAAACACATCCACAATCCGTTGATGTGAGGGCGTGGATGGCTCGTCGTTGTGAATTTTTGATTTTATTGATGAATCTTCATCTCGTGTTCGTTTAGATGGTTGTGAATTGACTGCTGCCGGCTGCTGTCCAGCTATTCTTCGAGATGTTCGTACCATTTTTTGTCTAATTGAAAGTTGATCGCTGATTTGTATAATGATGGTGAAAAAAAGACTCTGGCTGCGGCAGTCGCGAACATTTATATTGGAACGCGTCCAGCCATTAAATATCCCAATCCGGCGCCCGTGTCTGACCAGCCACCCGCGAAAAAAAAACACCCGACGCTCGTCGACGCGTTTATTTTGGAATTTTATTTTTATTATATATATTTATTCCTAGTTGCAAACTGTAAATCCGGCAATGTATTACTGGCGTATTTACTAAGATCTCGATTTATCGTGGGTGGACGTGTTCTCGTGATACCGCTGCATGGCCGACAAAGGACGGTTGATATCGATCCGAACGTAGCGAAATCCCTTCTCTCGTAAGACGCACTGCGTGCAGCTTTTTTTTTTTGCTCGCTTCGCTCGAGCTTAGCTTGGTATGTGTCG
>JAJLUP010000041.1:0-119053 GCA_030564285.1 Blastobotrys parvus
GTAGCTTGGTATCATCGTACTAGCAGGGGCGGCTCAGAACGGTCACACCGCCGCACGACATGCTCATCACACCAAGCTACGCTCGAGCGAAGCGAGCAAAAAAGAAAAGGTTGCACGCAGTGCGTCTTGCGAGAGAAGGAGATACCGTTGCGCTCAGCCGTTGTTTTGCTCTCTTCGCGGGATTATCCTGGGTATCGTCACGCTAGCCGGGGCGGCTCAATCACCCTCCAGAGCCGTGGTGATACGTGCAACACATCACATCACCAATACAAAGCATAATGAGTATATCGAGAGTACTTAAGTAGCGAGCCAAAAAAAATTAAGACTCGTCAATTGATGCCGGACAGGACATTCTGGTGCCCGCTTGCTCTGTTGATGCTGGGCGTGATACACCCCCGGGCCGCGGGGGGCGACAACTTCCTCCCATACACTAGAACATCAGCATTAATAATGCCAGACCACGACTCTGATTCGTCTTCTGACGAGCCGCAGGTGCAGGAAGTTCGACATGTTCGGGCAGCAGCGGCGATATGGGATATTGGTGATGATTCTGGGTCGGATGTGGATCCGGATTTCGAGGTTAATGACCAGGAGGAAGACGATGTGATGAGTGACGATGGATTCGAAGATGATGATATGGATGATGGGACGTTGGCAGTAGGCAGATTGCTAATGGGACGGAATTTTATTGCGAGGGTAATGCGACCGAATGTCCATATAGATTTGACGGAGAATATCCGAAATATTACAGAGGAGCAGCAGCCGGCGATTCTACGCAAGATTCGGGGTGGGGAGTTTGGGTCCATTGGATGGCAAACCGGGGCGAGTCCTTTACATCAGCCGATTTCGACAGCAGGATGGCTGATGCATCGCAAGTTCAATCCGAATTGCAAGCCACGTAGCGAGCTTTTGAAGCGGTATCTGCCAAGCGATGCTGGCCGATCAGCGGTGTTTTACTCTGATGCAGTGTATGCAGGGCAGTTTTCGCAAGATGGTTCATACTTTTATAGCTGCTGCAAGGATATGTCAGTGCGGATCTATGACACGACCGACGTATACAATCCAAAACAAGTGCAGAGATTGGAATTGAACGTTCCGTTCCAATGGACGCTGACTGATGGCACCATGACCTCGGACAATTCGCTGATTGCTTTCTCGACAATGTATCAACGGGCTACGTTGAAAAGTGTGGGAAATGAAGAGGTAGACCAGATTCTGAGTTTCGGCGAAGCAAACGACCGGTTTGCCACCTATTCTGTTCAGTTTTCGCCGGATGACCGCAGCGTCGCCGCAGGCTGCGGCGACGCCACAGTGAGGCTCATCGACATAACGCGGCCAAGCACGTCCCAGACGGTCGGCAACCACGAAGAAGATGTCAACTGTGTTACGTATCTCAACGATAGCCCCCATTTGATCTTATCAGGGTCGGACGACTCGAGAATCGCTCTGTGGGATACCCGAACGGACACTTGTGCCGGCATGTTTCTGGGCCACACCGAAGGTATCTCCGGACTGGACTCCAAAAAGGATGGTATCTACGTCCTATCTAACGGCAAGGACCAATGCATGAAACTGTGGGATACGCGCAAACTGCTCTCGCTTGATGCAGCCGACAGGAAACATGGCCTTTACACCACGGGGTTTGATTACCGATGGGATAGCTACAACGGCCCACATTTGCCCCGCCATCCGGACGATGGCAGTGTCATGACGTATGGTGGCCACTCGGTGATGCGGACGTTGATACGGTGTCATTTTTCGCCGCAGTGGTCCACGCAGCAACAGTACGTCTATTCGGGCAGTGCTAACGGCTGCGTGTACATTTGGCATATTGACGGCACGCTGGTACGAACCCTCGATCCGTCCACCACTCTTCAGACTCACCATGCATTGAATCAAACCGACTTGGGTGTCAATCGCCAGCGGGTGTCGATAGCGTCTATCCGGGATGCGGCGTGGCATCCCACCGACCCAATCATATACGCCAGCGGGGCCATAGCAGGCGCCATGGGATTCATGGGGCTGGACGTGGTTGGGGGCGCCATGCTGCTTATGCCCCACCAGCACCTGAAGCTTGATATGAAGCGTAATTTGGATTATCAGAGCCCTGGGCCGGTTATTTATAGCGTATAAGTAGTTATTATTTTTATTCTTCTTTTTTTCTTCCTCCTCCACACAACCTTTTTTTACAGCATTATGGGTCTTTTCCATCGGAAAGACAAGGCCCAAGAGGCAAAGCAGGACCATGCTCCTGATGACCCTCTGCCGTCGTATAGCGTAGAAGGTTCATCAAATCATCCACCACCACCACCAGCGTGGGATCTGCCAAAATCCAACAACGAATACCAACCACCAGACTATGCACCGCCAGATATCAGCCATGCTGATCCGCTATTCTCATCGGCTGACGAAGACGAAATGGATTTGGGCGACCGGTTCTGTGCGAATCACCACATTTACACCCCAGTACCAATGGCGGAGGCGCAGAAACAGCAAGCCGCTGCGGGGAGAATTACGCTGGTGACGCCCCCATTGCTGTCGGTACCAACAAATAGCAAAAATGCACCAGCAAAGCGGTTCAAAGGCGAACTGCAATCAAAAGGCGACGGCACGGTGTACATTCGGTCCAAAAAAGACACCAAAGACTGCATATTTGTCAGTGACGTGCCGCTGTATGCACCATTGTCGATCCGGGCCGCAACCATCTACTACGAGATCACAATAACGTCGCTGCCGCATCCCCAAGACGCCTCCATTGCTATCGGATTCACCTGCCTGCCGTATCCACCATTCCGGCTCCCAGGATGGCATCGCGGATCGCTGGCCGTGCATTCCGACGATGGCCGTCGCTATGTCAACGATTCGCAAAGCGGCAAGGACTTCACCATGCCGTTTTCTCAGGGTGAGACGCTGGGGTTGGGGATCGACTTTGTGCGGCGCTCAGCGTTTTTCACTCGCAATGGCAAAAAAGACGGCGAATGGAGCCTCATCGGTACACCTGGAAGTGATCCATACCGAAATTACCACGACGGAAGCATCGAAGGGTTGCAGGGAGATAGCGACATATTCGCCGCAATCGGCGTCTACGGAGCAGTAGGGGTAGTCATAAATTTTGGAGCCGTGACTCCGTTCAAGTATCTTTTATAAAACGCTTATTTGACACCTAGTTGTTGCGAATACTTTTTCCATTGCGGAATTGAGCTCAGATATTGTTGCACATTAAAGTCCGTCGCAATATGGCCAATCAAACTCACCACAGTGGAACCCATCTTCCTGCCGTTTGGATCGGCCAAAAAGGACCCAATAGGTGCATCCAACAGAGCAGTAAATGGCGACACTTCAGACAAGATTTCCTTCTCAGCACCTTGTACATTAAAGTCGGTAATATGTTCCTTAATGTAGGCAGTGTACGGCCCGTATTGAGCCGCATGGCTGAAATCGCTGAACGCCAGCACCGCCGCATTCAATAGAGACGATATTTGCGCGTCGTTGGGTTGATGACCACCAATCACAACATGTATACCCTTGTTGATCAAGTCCTTGAACGCCGGAAAGTTCAATGGAACAGACATTGCGTGCTGCAATTCAGAAGTGGCCTTGGCATCAGGCACGTTGGCAGACTTGTAGTGAACCCCAATCCTGACAGCTTGCCTGGTCACTTGGTTGATGATGAGCCCCATTTGGGCTGCGGCCCCAATGGCCAACATTGGAATGACGAGCTTTTTTGTGATTGACACCATGATTGATAAATTGATAATACTGGCTATTTCATCTTTTTATATTTTTATACTCAGAACAAAGAGGAGCAGGTTATTTATTTAAACTCGAGCAAGTAGCTGACGCACAATGTTCTTGGTGTCATAAAACTCTGAACCAACGCCGCCCTCAATTTCGAGCTTTCCTTGGTCGCTTTTGCGGATCGCCACACTATCGTTACATACGAGAACCCCCTCGGCTTTGTATTCTGCACGAAGTCCTTGCTCCCGCAATTTGCGTCGCAATTCGTTCAGTTTAATGTCCCCCACCAGCAACTGGTCGGTCCGCGGAGCAGCATACTCAGCCTGCACCAACTCCACAACGTCCGAGTCTGGGTCTGGGTCTGCCTGGAGCTTTCCAGCAACATGGGCTACCGAATATTGACCCAAGATATTTTGCCATTTGAGTAAGCTCTCCAAATCGCTCGAAACCTTGACGGAGTACGCATACGAATTGATGCTGGCGTTGATATTTTGATTTGATTTAGCAATCACCACGTCGTCGTGAAGCTGGTTCTGCTCAATTTCACATTTATCGAGCATGATTAGTCTTTTGGGTTTCATATCAGAAACGACCCTTTGTAACGACATTAAATCAACAAGCCCTTCGAAATCAATATAATCTACCTTGCACAGGATTTTGAATTCGCCTCCTTCGGTGGTGAGTTTTCGCGGCGTTGCCTTGCCGGACATAATGTCGAGCTTGTGAGTTTCCGAATCATAATCATTCCATTTGCGTCGTTCCCCAATCTTGGTTTCGACCTGGGGTTCCGATTCAACTTGTTGTTGCTTTTCATTGGCCCGCATGAAATCTTCAACTTTGATCACCTCCCCGTAGTCGTCCACCCGTTTTCGTTTAAGTGAAAACGGATACATGCGGTGTTTGCCGTTGGAGGTTAATACGTTGTAGTCGTAGGTATCGTTCTTGGCTAATAATACATCCATTTCGAGTTTGCTTTCTTCTTCGTCGTCGTCGTCGGACACATCGCTGTCTTCCGGCTCTTCCAGGATTTTGTTCATCCGCATCTCCATCGCTTGATCTTTCTCAGCAGCTTCTTTCTGCTCTTTGATGCGTTTGTTGTATTGGATCAATTCGTCACCTTCAAGTGGCTGTTCCCCGCGATAGCTGATCCCGAGTCGCGTCGTGAGTGAAACTGATCTGCTGTCAGCATCAATTTCTGTTTCGTGATGCCAAATGTTGTACAACCGATCAGCCAGAGTACCCTTTGCAGTGCGTTCACTGAGAATGATGGTGGATGACTCGTTGGAACACAATTGTGCAAATTCCGGGGTTGACAAACCTGCTTCTAGAGCTTCACCAGATGCAATAACAAGCTTTGGTCCGTCCATAAGTTGCAGCTCCGAAAGATCGGATATCGTTTTCAGATGCTTGGTATCAAAAGGCGAGTTATTTTGAGATTCCCATTCACCAATAATTGTCCCAGACATCCATTCCAACATGGACGATGCATAGGACATGGTCCGTTGGCCCACATGCGAAAGGTATATCAGTGGCACCTTAATGTTTTCATCATGCCAGAACTTGTCCAGAATATGCACAAGCTCCAATACACGGGCACCACTAGAAGTCGGTATCAACACAGTACCACCATTGTTCACTGTTTCACGCACATTCTCAAACAATTGATCCCGTCGTTTGGCCAACGGTACCCCCTCGCCAGTCTTACCGCCACAAATCATCACCGACGGCTTGATCAATGGATCCGGTAGTTTCCCCGCATTCATAACACCGTTCAAATGGCTGTCCTTGGAATGGTTCCAGTCCACAGCATACACAATATCCTCATGGTCTTTCTGGATTTTCCATATCGTCCCACCAAGCGTATGTCCGGCATTGTAGGCAGTGATTGTGATCCCTTCCAACTTCCCGCTTAGATTAAAAGGCTGAGAATATTTTAATGACTCCACCTTATCGAATGCAGCTTCTACATCTTGCACAGTGACCGTGGCAGTAGGAAAAGGCCCTAATCGACCGGCTGATCGATACATGTCCAACGTCACCATTCTGCCCATATTAATCACCGGCAGCGTGGCAAACACTGGGATCTTGGCAAACTCCGGGAATTTGCTTAAATATGCATATGCTCCGAGATGCGAAACCGTGGCATGGGTCAGTAAAATCGCATCAATAGTTGGTGCCATTCTTTTTCATTTGTTAGTCTTCGCAAAAAAAAAGCATACTCTGCAAGATAGTCCAATTCTAACGACAAGGACGCGTCCCATCCGATATCCACCAAAATATTAACCCCATCAAACGATAATAACGACTGGTATGCCTCCTGGCCGTCAGGCGCTATGAACGTATACGTGAACATTTGTGGTGGTGAGGAATTCCTTCCAAGAATTGGGACATCAATATATTTCATCTAGATGCCGCACCAACTATGGGGCGGGATCCCTACTCTCGAACGATCCCGCTACGCTAGGCCCGTTTTTTCTTTGCTCACTACATACGCTCGACCCGATCAACCTGCTCGGTATGCTCTGAATCGGTCGGGCGATGCGATGCTGAATCGATCACTGCCTGGGTGAGCGAGCCGCCTCGGCTGGTCTGATGATACTAAGCTAGGCTCGAGCGAAGCGAGTAAAAAAAAAGCTGCACGCAGTGCGTCTTACAAGAGAAAGGATTCCGCTAGGCTATAAGACGCACTGCGTGCAGCTTTTTTTTTTATGCTCGCTTCGCTCGAGCTTGGCTTGGAATGCTGTATTGGTGCGGCTCGGCCAGGGCAATCTGACGATAACGAGCGCAGAGAGCAAGAAAATCTATTATGATGTCGATGCGACATTCTTCAATGCTGCGAGTACGTACGGAAATACCAAAGTATCTACTTGATTGCCCCAGATCATGTCTAAATGTTCGTACCGTGGGACTCCAACATGTGCCGTACCGTCAGGCAGCTCGGACAACATGACCTTCATGTCTACTAGCGAATCGGTCTTACCGTACACGAGCACCACTGGGGTCATAATGTTTCTTGTTGGGAACGGAGCGGCTTTATAGAATTGCCGGTCTTCGGTGATCTTGGATTGGATATCGTCGTCGTACATGTTGAATCGTTGGGCCCGCATGATTTGAAACCAATGAACCACCGACTTGACGCTGGTGTATGAGTATAGATGGGCGTAGGCAGCGCATTTTTGGGCAAAGTCGATGTTTTTGCCGTTCCATGCAAATAGCATATCCAAAGACATGTCAATGACCTTTACAAACATCGGTGGATACATGATACTTTGCCAGAATGCCGTGCTCTTGAGAATGGCCCGCTTTCCGAAAAACAGGTAGATCAAGCGTGGATCAGCCTTCATCAACGAGTCGACAATCCGGTTTGATAAGCCCGGCGGCGCCATTGCCGGAGCAATGGCAATAAATACTCGCACTTTGCGGTTCAGTTCCGGGTTGATTGACAGTGCGGCGAACCCTTGAGCCGATCCCTGCGAAAATCCGATATACGACACTTTGGTCTGTTTGGTCACATTCAAGATATAATCTATCGTATCTGGAATGTCGTAGAATGCAAAATCATCCATGCTAAAGTCCCAGAATGACTGTTCACTTGGATGTTTGCTGACATGCTTTTTGGAATACTTGTTACCTCGATTGTTGCCGAGCCAAACATCGAATCCAAGATCAGCAAGAATAAATGGCAACGATTTGTCTGGGTTGATATTGCATACCCAGATCTCGCTATTCATGAGCAATCCATGATGCAGGTAAACCACTGGCTTGTTGGATCGTTCGGTGGTTCTCCACTCATAACCCTTGGGGCCTCCGATCCGGTGAATTCCAAGCAGATATCCATCCGAGGTCTTGACAATATGCTCTTCAGCTTTGTATCCAAAGAGATCACATAGTTCTACGAATCCTCGGGAATACATCACCTTTTGAACTCGACGGATTTCCTCACTACTGGCTCCGATCATCGGGTTGTTGGGCCGCATGGCAAATACCGACGACGCTAAGCTATCAAACAGATGGATAACCCCACTTGGAAGCAGAAACGTAACCCATGATACTATCGATTCGAGAAGAACCAGTAATAGTGAAAGGAAAAGCACAGGCCATTCAAATATTCGTAACCGTCCAAAAAACGGAATGTACATTGTGAATGTGAATGGAGAAATGAAAGACAAAGGTTGGTATTGGGACCGGTACTATTTACATGTGAGAGAGATCGAGCTACTACCACCACGACTTTTTTGATGGTGATGATGACGGATTGGCCAGTTCCGCCTGTGCTATATCAACAGCTCGTAGAATAGCTTCTTCTCGTTCTTGTCGTATTCTTTCCGCCTCGATAATGTGATTCCGCATGGGCCGTTGCATGGTCGATTCGCTCTCCGGTCGCGGGGCCATGTATTGATTTTCGTCCTTTTGTGTGGCATGGCTTTTAGCCGTTTTAGTGAACCCTCGCTGTCGACCTTCCAGATCTTCTTTCTGTCGTTCAGTCAGGTTGCCAAACAACTTGTCTCGCATGCTGAGCTGCCATCGATATGGTGCTGAAAAGACATGGTCAAATCCGTCGTTCCACCGATAGAAAAACACCCCGAATACGACCAGACTTGTGCCCAAGAACATTGATGAATATTTGACACCCTTGGCAAAAGGGTTGTGTTTGGTTCTTCGTAATACTTTGTACTGGCCGGGATATAGTTCGCTAAACGGTCGTGGTGTGTATTGCATTCGCTTCAGAGTATCCTTGACCACTCGGTAGTTGGACGGCTCTTTGGGTGAGATACTCCATGATCTGCCAGTGCCTGGTGTTTTATATTCCGATGGATATCCCTCTGCGGGCCGCAAATCTGTAGGATCATACGGATTGTATGGAGCCCGGGGTTGTTTCCATCCTTCGGGATTCGGTCGTCGTTCGAAATCGTCCATGTTACAACCGAAAAAAAAATATGCTGGGACCTTCTCCACGATCACCCACCACCACCAATGTCCAAGCTGCTGTCAATTTTGTCAGTGGAGGCCCTTGACACGCGTCTGGAGCCTCCTTCCGACGAAAAAAAACGCCAGCACGTACAGCAACAAGCAGGACCGAACCGATGGCGGTCTGGAGAGTTTTTCATATACGGAATTGTGTTTGCGGTGGCCGTGCCGTTGATGTTCAAATCAGCCATTGATGCCAGCTCACAGCGAAATGTGAACTACGAAAAATATAGCCATTTGCTCGAGCAGGGATGGATGTTTGGTCGAATGGTGGACAACTCGGACGATCAATATTCTGGGTTCAGAGACAATTTGTTATACTTGGTCGTGGCCATGGTATTGCACCAGTTGACACGAGCCGTGGCAACACGAGCCGGCGTACCACGACTTCGATTTGATCTGTTTTTTGGATTAGCATTTGCGGCTGTGATCCATGGTATCGGACTTATCAAGATTCTGACCATTTTGTCATTCAATTTCGCCATTTCTCGCATCCAGAACCGCCGGTACGCGTATTTGCTGAGCTGGGTTTTCGGGGTGGGGATTTTGTTCGCCAACGAGCTAGCTCAGGGGTACCCAGTAGCCAAAATCAACCCGTCTCTGAAATGGATTGACGAAAGCTTTTCAGGAATCATTCCTCGATGGGACGTCACTTTTAACTTTAGCATGTTGAGAATGATCAGCTTCAATGTCGATTATTTCCAGGCCAAGGCGAACGGCATTGCCAATAAGGAGTCGGAAGAGAAGGAACTCAACGAGCGTCAGCGGATCGAGACATATCATCCGCTGAACCGCTACTCGTATACGAAATACTTGGCCTATTGCTTGTATACGCCATTGTTCTTTGCTGGTCCGATTGTCACGTTTAACGATTTCATCCACCAGTCTGAGCGGACCTTGTCGTCGCACAACCGCAAGCGGATTGCGATCTATGCAGTTCGGTTCTTCTTTTGCTTTCTCACAATGGAGTTTGTGCTCCATTTCATGTATGTGGTAGCCATTTCCAAGACACGAGCATGGGAAGGTGATTCGCCGTTCCAAATTAGCATGATCGCCCTATTCAACCTGAATGTCATCTGGCTCAAGTTGCTGCTGATTTGGCGGTTCTTCCGATTGTGGAGTCTGGTGGACAAGATGGATCCGCCGGAAAACATGGTTCGTTGCGTTTGCAATAATTACAGTGCCATGTCGTTTTGGCGCTCGTGGCACCGATCATACAATCGGTGGATTGTGAGATATGTCTATGTCCCGCTTGGTGGTGATAAGCGACCAGTGCTCAACTCGTTGTTGGTGTTCACGTTTGTCGCCGTGTGGCATGACATCCAACTGTATTTGCTGTTCTGGGGCTGGCTCGTGGTGCTGTTTATTTTGCCCGAGGTCGCCGCAAGCGCCGCATTTAAGCCGCTCCGCACATCCCCCTGGTACCGCCACCTATGTGCCATTGGGGCAGTGGCCAACATCTGGATGATGATGATTGCCAATCTGATTGGTTTCTGCGTTCAACTAGATGGAATGCAAAAGATGCTCCATGACATGGTGGCCACCGCTGAAGGGTTGAAATATGTCATCGTCAGTACGTGTTGTTTGTTCGTAGGCGCCCAGGCCATGTTCGAGTTCCGGGAACGGGAAAAACGTAAAGGTATCAACATGCGATGCTAGAATTATTTATGTAGACCTATGCAAACGTTTATATTCACCAGGGGTTTGTACATGCCGCGCCGCTTCTAGCGCTCGGAACCCTTGCCCAGCGAGGACACCGACACCGAATTCGAAGCTTCATATCGAGCGATCGAAGCGAGCCAAAAAATAAAAAAAAAAAGGCTGCACGCAGTGCGTCTTGCGAGATAAGTTATCTCGCAAGACGCACTGCGTGCAGCCTTTTTTTTTGCTCGCTTCGCTCGAACTTAGCTAGGTCACCACAACGTGGCAGCATCATTCGAGGCGCTCACCACAATGTCGCAGCGGCGTTCAACGCATTCACTGATGAAGGTAGTCTGTAGAAGATCTTCCACCCATTCCCATCAAGTTGGGCCACAGTAATGGTACGCTTTCCCAAACGGGAAGGTAGGTATCGAGAACTTGATCGTTGGCACGGCTCGGCAATCGTTAGCTTCTTTTGTCCTCAGTCGGTGCTGCTAGGGTCCGAAAGCTACGATCTGCGCTGATCTGAACGCGGCTCCTGCCTGACAATCTCAGGGTCCAGAGAAAAGGAGGGCTGGTATTTGCCATCACACAACCAATTCCATTCAGGCTCGGTGGAGATACAGCCGACTAAAACAAAGACTCTGTTGGGCCTCTCAATTCCAAATCCGGGGAAATCTTCCAATGATCGGCAGTTGTTTGTGCACGGCTTCGAGTTCGCTAGCACGATGCAAGGCGGGGTAACAGTGATGAGACCCTTCCCTCAGCTCAAGTTGCTGGCTTGATGCAATGCAGGGTAAAGGTGGTAAGATTCTTCAGTTCGGGTACTTAAAGGGTGTGTTCGCAACGATTGTTTGTTATTTGGCTGTTAGATCAGAGCAGCATTCATCTCCTCACCACGCTCAATTCTGTCAATCTACCGCAACCCATACCACCAAGGTCAATCACAAGTTCAAAATGGTCCGAATTCTCCTCGTTCATGGTGCCCTCGCCGATGCGTCTTCCTGGGCCAAGGTAATCCCATACCTCCAGGAGGCGGGACACGAAGTCACAGCCGTCCAGCAGCCACTCACCAGTATCGAAGACGATGTCAAAACGGTCAAAGCGACTCTAAAGGGCCTCAATGACACCAGCTCTGAGCCGATTGTCGTTGCCGGACACTCTTTCGGTGGACTTGTCATCACCAATGCGGTCACGGACGTCCCCAACATCAAGGCCCTCGTGTACGTCCAGGCCTTCGCCCCTGATGAGGGAGAAGCCGTCGGCCAGCTTGGTTCAAACTTCCCCGACCTCGAGTCTGCTAAGCATTTCATACCGGAGGGTTCCGGACGTCTCTTGCTCTCGCAGGATAACTTCGTCAAGTACTTCGCTCCGGATATCGATGTGAAAGAGGCTCGCGTCCTCGCCGCTACTCAGGCTCCTTGCGACGGTCCTCGATTCGGATTCATCTCTGGCAAGCCGTCGTGGAAGCAGGTAAAGAATGTGCACTACATTGTTGGTGAGAAGGACCAGATCATTCAGCCGGAGTTGCAGGCATTCTTTGCCAAGCGAATTGGGGCTAAGACACATGAGCTAAAGGGAGCTAGCCACGCTGGATTGATCAGCCAGGCGGACAAAGTTGCCAATGTTATTCTCAAGGCGGCCAAAGAGTAAAGGGTGTCGTTTGCGGGTAAATACGTTTTAAATAGTCGTCAATTGATCTCACAGAAAGTTTCCTCATCGTCAGTGCATGGCTGATTGTTTGTAGGTGCCCAGGCCAGGTTCGAGTCAGGAACGGAAAAAATGTAAAGGGATCAACATGCGATGCTAGAATTATTCATGTAGACCTATGCAAACGTTTATATTCACCGGGGGTCTGTAGATGCTTATTCTGGAACATGCCGCGCCGCTTCTTGCGGCTCTTGGCCTCCAGCTCTCGGAACCATTGCTCATTGCCGTTAAACTCGGACCCTTGCTTGGCCTCATACACTAATGCCCAGCCTGTCTTGAGCATTTCAGCACTGATGTTTTTGCGGCCCGTCCATTTCCATATTTTGGCCTCGGCCACCGTTCGTGAATACTGATCCGGCGACAGAGGAACAACACGTACTTTCCTACCCAGTATGTAACCTCTCAGCCATTCCAACGCCTCTTTGGAGTGTTTTTGAGCGGGCCGACCAAAATGGGCGCCTTCTGGAGCATCGACTCCACACAGTCGTACATGGATGGTTTCGCCAGCCAAACCCCGTTGATTTACACTGGGGGCATGTCGCAACCAGCCCCAGCCTGCAAACACACCGCCTGGCGTATGATAGAAATGGAAATTGTCCGCATCTCCAACGCTTGTCACCCGTCCAAGCATCGACCGTCGCTTGAAAAACGCCTCAGGGATTTTCCGTGAATTTGGAACCCGCCTCAGGAAACTCCTGTACACATAAAACCCACCCAGAAAACTGCTCGTCAGTATACCCACAGGGACGAGCACCTGATGTGAGGTATACGATACCCTCTCGCTCATTAAATCGATGTGTTTTGATGCGCGGTGGTGGATCCTGCTCGCTGAGAAAGAGCCCCGCGTCACTATCACGTGTCACGTGACCTGTGATTCATGTTAGCAATAGACGAGAAAAATCTGCCGCTTATCAGGGCTGCCATGACATTTCGACGCACGATAAGCGTGATATTTGGGCAGCCTTTTCAGGGCATATGCCAGGATCTAAAGTCGCGAGCTCCGCTGTATTGGCATGACTGGCGGGACTCTTGGAACTACCGAGTGGTTCCTTCGACTATTTATACCTATTTCACGAATCTGCTTCCTGCGATTGCGTTTGCCCAGGACATGTTTGACCGGACCAACAATGCTTATGGTGTGAACGAAGTTCTTCTTGCGTCTGCGATTGCTGGGATCACGTTTGGTTTGTTCTCGGGCCAACCTCTGTGCATTGTTGGGGTTACTGGGCCCATTTCGATCTTCAATTCGACGGTCTATGAGATCATCCGTCCCCGGGGGATCCCATATTTCGAGTTCATGTGTTGGATTTGCCTGTGGTCAATGGTGATGCATTTTGTTATTGCTATATTTAACTGGGTGAATCTTCTGCGGTATGTGACCCGCTTTTCGTGCGATATCTTTGGCTTTTTCATCTGCGTTGTGTATGTGATCAAAGGGATCGAGATCCTGTTGCGGCAGTTTGACCACGGCACTAAAGAAGCAGCATATTTGTCGATAAATGTGGCATTGTTGGCGATGGTGTTTGGTATTGTAGCGCATCATATTGGCCAGTCGACATTGTTCAATACCACAGTTCGCAAGATCTTTTCCGATTACGGTACCCCCGCCGCAGTAGTGCTGTTCACCGGGTTTGTCCATTTCGGCTCCCGGCTGGAGTCGACCCATGTGCAGACATTGCCCATAACAAAATCGTTCTATCCGACCAATGATGTCATTCGGGATGGATGGTTTATCAAGTTTTGGCAGATATCAGTAGGAGACGTGTTTTTGGCTCTGCCGTTTGCCCTGCTGCTGACTATTTTGTTCTACTTTGATCACAACGTCTCTTCATTAATGTGCCAAGGATCGGAGTACCCGCTGAAGAAACCGGCGTCGTTCCACTGGGATTTCTTCCTGCTGGGCATTACCACTGGTATTTCAGGACTGATTGGAGTGCCTGCTCCAAACGGGCTGATCCCACAGGCACCGCTCCATACCACCTCGTTGTGTGTGGTCAAGTCCAAAGGCGAGGGCGAGAAGGCCGAGCAGTACACAGAATCGGTCGTGGAACAGCGTTTCACAAACACAATGCAAGGACTGCTGATTCTGGGTACGATGACTCGGCCTTTGCTTGTGGTGTTGGGGCTGGTGCCGCAGGGGCTACTGGCAGGGCTGTTTTGGATCATGGGGCTCACGGGGCTGCTTGGAAACGGAATTACGGCCAAGCTGCAGTACATTTTTGGTGATAAGAGGTTTGTGGATTCGGACCATCCTTTGAATCGGGTCATGAGGTCCAATCTGTGGTTGTTTACTGGAGTGGCACTGATCGGCGCCGCATCTGAAGTGGCTATCACGCAGACCATCGCCGCAGTTGGGTTCCCGGGGGTGCTGCTGTTGTTTGTTGGTGTAGGCTATATGCTCCAGTTGGTGATCCCTCCAGAAGATATGGCATTGCTTGATGAGCCCACTGCATCGGAGTTTATTCTTCGTAACCTTGGGTCGGCCACGTCGTCGTCCGCAACTATTGTACCGGATACATTACGATAATTTATTTACTAGTACTAGAACTTTTTGACTAATTCACTCACGTTTCGCGATAGTTCGTCAGCTTCCAATTGAGACTGCGCCTCGGCATAGACCCGAACCACATTTTCAGTGCCACTAGGTCGCACAAACGATCGACCTTGATTGTACTTTTTGACCTGTTCGTCAACCATTGGCTGCAGCTGTTCTGGTTGCACGAGCTTTCTCTCAGCATCAGTAGTAACAAACACGCTTCGGTCTGCAACTTCGACCTTGGCAAGCTTGTTGGGTAGGTCGGTATAACAAGCATCCCAGTCATCCGGAGACCATTTCTTGATTGTGAGCACAGCTAGCACCAGCAACAAGTCGGAAATGGAATCACCAACAGTCTGGTTGATCAAGTCGGACAGCGCAAGCAATGAGTCGATAGCCGACTTTTGGCCCGGTGACGTGACCTGGAACCCTTGCAACGTGCTCACAGCCGATGGATCAAACAGCACAGTACCGTGGCCATTGGCTTCAAAGTAAACGCCGATATCAAACTTTTCCGCAGCATGATGCAAATGCTTGACTCCGGTCTTGGTGCATTCAACCGGTAGCCCCAGAGTCTTGGTCAGATATTCAGTGGAAGATCCGTTGGCATAGGCGGTTTGCACAACCCCGATCCGCAACTCAGTACCGGTTTGTTGCACCAAGTCGCCGATAAACGACGCCACTAACGACGCAATTCGGTCCCCATCTAGCAGATGGAACTTCTCGTTTACATAAAAAAAGACGATTCGATCAGCGTCGCCGTCGAAACTGGCATACAGCTTGTTCTTTTCTGGCTCCACACCCCCTGGTAATCGTTGGTTTGTCTTGACAAAGTCGGCACCGCAGTTTTCATTCAGCAGGCTTGGCACGTCGTACTTGTCATTGGCCACAGTGATATCCACATATCCTTCTAGAAGTTTGGCAATTTCCTTCAACTTTGGACCGCCAACCCCGTTGGCGGTGTCAATTGTGATGGCAATTGGGTCGATCTTCATGCCAGAAAGCACCTTTTTGTAGGCAATGCTCAACTTTTTGTAATACCCTTCTTCAGTAGGAACGCCATACGAATTGGTGGTCTTGAGGGTATTCAAGGATCGCACCAAATAATGCAATTGCGGAGTGGTTAACATGCCAAAGTCATGCACCTTGGCGTTACTAACTTCCAGCCCATGCTTCAACGCTTCCACCAACGCAGGCCCCGATTCTCGCGAATCCCGCGCAATAATAACCTCAGACGGTGCTTCAGGATCGATCTTATGAGCTTCAGTAATGTTTTTCAGAACCTCCTCGACGTGGTCAGTATTGGCCAAGCCGGTGGCATATGGCTCCCATTGAGCTTCCAGCATTTGTCCCTGTTATTGTTAGCATCTTTCAATGTAATCTGCTATACCATTGGATCCACCAATTTCACCCCGTTATCTTCTGGAGGGTTGTGAGATGCCGTGACCATGACCCCAATCACCTTGCCCTTGTGGTAGCGCGACCGAAGTGCTGCCAACATACCAACACGGAATAGAGTCGAATCCAGCAAGTTTGCCTTTGTTCGGAACCCAGCAGTGCCATATTCCAACTTAACATCAGGCTTAGGATGCAAAGGATCCAATTCTTGAAAGGTTCTCATTTTTGGTGGATGATGTGATGATGGTAAGATGTCTTGAGAGATGGCAAGATTCTTCTTCCCATCTTCATGGCTCCGCCCACTGCTATTATTGGCCGGCCCGCTGTCAAGGGCAACACCACCAAGACCCTCACTCAATACGAATGCCAGCTGCGGGATGACCGTATGGTGTGTGTACCTTTTGTGAGATCTTTTGTGTATGCTTATTTAATGCTAGTATCAACAGACTAACTGCCAGTCAACGCGGACGAAATTTGATTGAGACGACTACAAGCGACACTAATAAGTAGACCCTTCAACGGGCTGCGGCAACTTTCGGTTGGCAGACGTCGCCATTTCACTGCTGAGTTAGTCTATCATCTATAGAAACATACCGTCGTAATTCCAATAGCACAGTTTCCATGGTGTTGGAACGTTTCCACAGCGCCAGACATGGTAGAAGGTTCTGGTCCACCACCCCATTTTGATCTACACATGGGATATTAATCTTGCTGGTGAACTTGGCGGTTGGTGGCTTGTCTGGGTATTGTGGACCAGCTTGTAAGGTCAAGGCGTATATTCGATTTTCGTGAGTGCTCTATCATTAGTTAGCCGCTACCATTCGCATCGTATCAAGCTCCCATACATGTGGTGGCCCCAAGATGGTGCCGTTCCAATAGGTCATTTCGATATCATCCGAGTCTGCCAACCCCAACGAACACGACTCGGAACCAAGGCCCTTTTCGCCCTTTTCTAATTCTTCCAAAAGACGAAAACTTCGAGGACTGTAGATGTTAGCTCTTGTTTGTGCCTTGGGCTGTCATACATAGACGCCATATTGTTGTTGTATAAACTGACAAGGTTGGGAGAGGGTGCCGACAAACAAAACATATGGCCCAACACTGGACGGACTCCTGGATCGTGCTGGCGCTGGTCATCGGGCTGGCCTGGCAGGTAATCGGTCCGTGGTCAATCGACACTATTTCGGCACTTTTGGCTGATAATTCAAGTCCAATGGTCAAGCATTTGCTGAAAAGAGGTGACGAACTGTGCAAATTTGAGGTGCCAGTCAGGGAGCAGCGATCGCCAACCGGGGGCAGCCTAGTATTACGAAACGCAAGGATAATAGACGGCAATGGGTCATATATTGGGATTTACAATTTGCATATCAAAGATGGCAAAATCGAAGGACTGAGACGTGCTCCGCGATCCAAACAGGTGGTGGTGTGGCAAGACGGACAATACGGCGACGGCCACGACGACGGGCTGCATGGCAGGTACGTGACACCAGGTTTAATCGATCCGCAAGGCATCGACCATGACGGAGTGACCACTCGAATCGTGTTCCAAAAATATGGATCGGCAATGAAGAAGGACGAGGTGATTGTCAAAGATGGATGGGTGCGGCGGCCAGACCCCGAAACCTTGCAAAGGGCCCAAGACATGTGGGTAAGACAAGATCTGTGGTGTCAGCAGTTTGCCAAAACGCCGAAAAACATGCTCATAGCGCCACCAGAAGACCCAGAATTGCAACCAATTGTAAATATGCTCCGTGGGCTGACTCCAGTGGATCAGCCCGGTGGAGATTTGATCTTCCAGGCCCAAACCCGGTACCATCTCAGCGGGTCAGCCGAGGACGCCATGGCTATGGTAACAGGGTCCATGGCTTACAAGCTCAAGATACCCAACATTGGGTATATCAGACCAGGATACGATGCTGATTTGGTGGTATGGGATCGTCACCCTTTGGAACTTGGTGCGATGCCGGAGGAAGTATTTATTAACGGCAACCCGCAATTGGGTCTGCCGCTTCGTCGGGCCCACACTACAGAGTTTCAGCCGCTCAAGCCGCGCAACTGCTCGTTCCAGCAGCTGGAGCTGCTGGACTACGTGATCACCGGCATCAAGGAATCACACGTGGCGCATCCTTCTGCCCAGATTCTGCGTCCGCAGGATCGCTACCAGCTAGTGGTCAAGCAGGGCAGCGTGCAGTGCTTTGCTATGGACTGCCGGCGGTATTTTGGAGCGTTCCAACTCGACCTCGACTCTGCATATATTCTTCCTGGGGCTTCCGCTATCAAAACAATGCCGGGAGCTTCAGACACCATCCAGCCTATGGTACATCCGAGAGCCAGTGATGCGCTGGTGCACAGCAAAGATGATATCCAAGCATACCACAGCGGGATCCGGTTTGCTCTGGCGGTTCCTCCAGAAACACATAACTTTTTCCGAGGCTACAGTGCATTGTACAGCACCAACACTGGTCGGGTGCTACATGAAAAGGTGGCTCTGCATGTGTCAATAGCTACACCATCGCCACTGAAAATGGCTTGGATCAGGCAGTTGGCCGACGAGCACATCATAGCTGTTCACACCAGCCACAGAGACGTTATTCTTCAACTGATCGAGTTGAAACGTGAACTCGGGCTCAACCTGGTCATCATAGGTGGCGACGAATCATACCATATTGCACGGCAACTAGCCATCGAAGACGTACCAGTGGTCTTGACGTCAGCGCGCACAGAAATGGGCCAACCAAGCAACATGAACGTTCTGTACTCGGCCGGGGTGCGGCTCGCGTTTTCGCACGACCACCTGCACTTGAAAGCAGGCATGGCAGCGGAAACGTCTGGAGTGCACCGCAACGAGATCCTAGACATGATATCTACAAATATGTTTGATATTTTCGGCCTCACACGACCAACCGATCTCAGTTTTGTCGTGACCGAGCAGTTCGGACTGCAAGCCGGGTCGCGAGTGGCTGCCGTTGTAGACGGTGGCGTGCTCAAAGTTGTGTGCCCCGGAAGCGTGCATTAAATATGAACTAAGCTAACAAAATAATATGTGAATAAATTCAAAAACCACCAAAATGGTTCGTTACCCAAGCAGAATTGGACTGAGTACTGCGGCAAATTACAACGTAATTAGCAGGCGCGATTGCTTCATCTGCAGAGGCGTGAGACGGACAAAAGTGAGGCTGTTTTAAACTGGGAAGGCAGTTTTGACTATAAAAGCTATCGTGTTCTAACAGCCGTATCATATAGACAGAATAGGAACCCTTGAGGCGTTGACGAGTTTGACAAATTCCTTGATATAAACAAAGAAATACACTGCTCACATATACGGAAACATTAATCCAAAAGGTTAATCATACGTACCACATCCTTCTACCGGATTGCAATAAATTCAATTTCTGTAATTATCTCCAGTTTGGCTAGAAATTAATCTGACACAAATATGCGGCTCAAACTTTTGAACAATGGCCAACTTTTTCTCTTAGCAAATATCATATAAATTTTTTTAACAAATTCGAGACGGTTTGGCCGAGTGGTCTAAGGCGCTGTGTTTAGGTTTTCACCCAAACGAACTATAAGTACCGCAGTATCGAGAGATGCAAGGGTTCGAATCCCTTAGCCGTCAAATATCTTTTTTTTTTGCTCGCTTCGATCGCTCGTGCTTTTTTATTTTCTGGCTAGCTATCTAGGATGAGATCTTGCTATTTAGCTCATGTCGTTGACAAAGCACATCGGCTGGGTATCGTGTGGATGTTTAGACACCTATGTACCGGCTAGAATTGGGCCAGACCAGATAGAGACATACTCTAGGGGATTATGGATGTCGATTTCGCCACATATACAGCCTAGAGGAATTTCAGAGCGATTTTGGTTAAAAAAAAGGATGCAAATGGGCTACACAATGCCAAGCCGCAGCTGTACGGCTGAAATCAACACTCCATTGTGAACTCTCCCATCTACAGCACAGTCCCGAATTCTTCATCATCATTACCATCACCAACATGAATCAAAACGACGACTGGGAGTTTCCTGAAAACAATAGATGGAAAGCGCAGAGTGAATCGGAAATGGCAACTCGATTAGAGTTCCTAGAAAGCGGGGTGGATCTGCTACGCGCCGAAGTCCACGCCTTGCACAAGGAGATGCACGAGATTCGGCAAGATCTGGAACGGTCGGAGGAGACGGAGATATTGTCTGGCGCAGTATTATCCAATGGGTCTTTGATAGCGGTGCTGATGACAGTGTGGTCGCCGGTGGTTTGTGGGATTGTTTCGAGTTTGGTATGGAAGCTCATGAATTGATAAGTAGCGCCGTACAGTGAAAAAAAAAGAGCGCGCCTTCCGCTATCCCCGCCTTGCATCGTCATCACCATCCATCCCCCTCCCCCCTCATCACCGACACAATGAATATCCCCGAGATCACCTCATTGATAGCATCGAACCTGGATGCCAAGGATGTGTTCGCGTTTTCTCAAGTGAACCAGAGTATAAGAGGTGCAGTTCTGCCAATTGCTTGGCGGAAACTGTGCCTTACAGTAGACAACCGGTGGCAGTCGCACGAGCCACCCCGGATTTCGGTAACCCTAAATGGCAAAGTCATGATTAAACATCGTGTCATATATGAAGGGAAGCTGGATCAATATTTAGGTTTTGTCAAAGAACTAGAGATCACGGAATACGCTAAGCCGTTGCCGGTAGTGGGGGAATCGAACGAACATTACGCCCGATTCAAGGCGCTGCAGCAGCACTTGAAGAGTGTTGACAAAGTTGTGATCAAGCGGAATCTTCTAGGGAGATCTTGTGGATACAATACGGCTGCGGAACAGTTTGTACTGGGAAGAAAAGTTTCAGTATCGAATGTGGTGCATTCGTTGGCGCAGATACCAGAGGGCCATCTGTACGACAACATGACCACATTGACTACACAGAACATGCCGTTAGAACGCCGCCTTCCAGACCGGCTAAGCTTTTTGAGCTTTGTATATACCCCAGGACAAGATGACGAGCTGAAAGCTGCGTTGGCAGGATGCGATTTGAAAACGGTCGAAGTCAAAGGGTCGGAGCTGCATTTCGGGTGGCTCCCACAGGGGGTAGAGAATTTGATTGTGGAAGAAGTTCCTGGGGACGAAGAATACGAATTGGATGACCCAGTATCATTCAATATCAAAGATTTGACCGTATTAGTACGGGGCAACTCTGCCAAAGCGTTCGCCCAGCTGCGAGTGCCCAAGCTGGCCAAGCTGAGCCTGTGCTTTGGCTCCGTGGACACAGGTCCTATTCAGCAATGTCTTTCCGACTGCAAGCGGGTTGAACAGGTCGGATTGTACTGTTCGCCAGGTGATGCTGAGTCAATTGTGTCCGGTCTTCTGGTTGACAACCTGCTGTTTGCCCAGTTCGGTCCAGCCGATTGGAACATTATCCGATCTCTGGCCCAGTCGACAAAATCCATCACAGTGATGGATTCCTGTTGGAGCGAACAACTCCACGATCTGCAGCCGGGAATCTCAGTACCGGATTCTAAGAGATGGAGCAAGATCCCCGACTGGCCGCAGATTGCCAAAACGCGGGATCAGGTGTTCTACTGCTCGGACCCGCAGTTGGTGCAGCAAGCCATCAAGATCTCCCGTTCCGAAAAGCCGGTGGACCGGGGCAGCTATTCGCAAATGCTTCTTGGGCTCATGACCGCGCTCATTGTGCTGCTGTTTTCAATGTCGCAGGAGTTTTATCCTACGGTGTACCAGGACATTTACGACCATTTGCCGGATTTCCTAAAAGCCCTAGTAGACTTGCTGTGGAAGCAGTCTTAGATTGCGTAATTCATTTCGTATCTAATATAAGAATTTCATCAATTGGTGTGCCGGAGAAGCAGGGGGTCGTTGTTTCTATAGATAAGACCGGTGACTAACACTGACTGCTCCGCTGGGACTCTCACCGAGGCGGGGGGCACACGGCTAAGACGAGGGTTTCACTATTTGGAGCCGTGTGGTTCAAACCTAACCTCTTCACTCAAACATGGATTTGTGCAACGGTTTAGATTGGAAAGGCGAAGAACTAGGTGCTTGCTTCCATTTGTGGTATGGTTTTTGATTTTGCTTCTGGAATGCTAACAGACAGGTATGCTCATGTGGGAGAGGCGGTGCCGTACGTTCTGGCAGGAGGGTTATCTTTGTTGACGTTGGACTTTTCACGGTTGAAAAATGACGACGACGACTATATTTTCAAGCCTGCCGCTCGGTGGAAAAAGATTCTAGAGTTTATCTTGGGAATTGGACAATTTGCTGTCGCTGTGGCCGCTCTGGTGATGAATGTCGACGGGATCGGTCTGACAGTGCCATTTTGTGTAGCTCTGTTTTGGAGTTATTGTGTGGCGTTGGTGTCTTTTCGCCTGTTTGTGTATGGACCCAGAGACAATGCGCTATGGCGACATTCTGCCGCTCTGTACTTTGTGGCAGCCATTGCAACCGGTGTTTCGGCATGGTTCAGCTGGGTCGAGCCTGTGTCGCAACTGTCGTGGTACAGCCATGCCGCGCAGTTCGGCATTGCTGCGGTTCTATGGATCCTGACATGGAGCGACTCAGTTGGCGATGCAGTGGCGGATTGCGGTGCTCGTGGTGATCTTACTCCAAGTCCCGAGCCCATATCAAGTTGGTTCTCGCTGCTGACATTTTCGTATGCGGATAAACTCCTCTGGGACGGATACTGGACTCCGGTCACCATTGACCAGGTGTACGATGTGATGCCATCTATGCAGGGCAAAAATGTGCTCCGGGACTATCACAAGACCAACAAATCCAAAAACTTTGCATGGTCTATATTGAAGTTCAGCAAAACCCAGCTATTGCTATCTTCGGCATATTCAATTATCACTGCGTTCACCATATTTGGGCCGGTGATGCTAGTCAAGTTCATTCTGGAATATGTCGATGATGCATCGATCGCCTCACCGCATATTGCGTGGCTGTCTGTTGGTGCCATTTTCGGAATCTCCCTGCTGAACAATTGTTTAAGTGGACAGTCGCTGTACCTAGGCAAGATCATGTCTGTGCGTACCAAGTGTATTATTCTCGGGGAGGTTTATGCAAAGTCGCTGCGGCGAAAGACCGGCGGTGCAGGCCAGAAGAAACAGGGCACAATTATCAATCTGATGTCCTCCGATTCGGAAAAAGTCACCTTCATGTTTGAATGGCTTCATAACTTTTTCTCGGCCTTATTCCAGCTGATCACTGCTGTCACCTTGTTGTACAATCTGCTGGGGTGGCCAGCATTGGCTGGAGCCGCGGCAGGTGTGGCGTGGATGCCTGCCAGTATGTTTATTCTCCGATTGAGACAACAGTCTGAACGTGAGTTGATGGCTGCCAGTGACGAGCGGGTAGAGCGTACCAATGAGGTGCTGCAGTGTATTCGGATTATCAAGTTCTTCGGGTGGGAAGACCGGTTTGGAGACAAGGTCAAGGATGCACGACGGAAGGAACTGGCTGTGCTGAAGAAGCAAATCAATATCGATGCATTGATGACTGTCAGTTGGGTTATGACTCCAATTATTATTGTGGCGTTTGCGTTTGCTTGTTTTACGATCGTGCTTGGACAGACATTGACACCCGCGGTTGCGTTCACGTCCATCACCTTGTTCAATTTGTTGAATGAGCCTCTGAGTATGATGGTGCAGAATATCGGCCAGATTCTGGATGCGAAGGTATCTCTCGACCGTCTGGACGACTTTTTCAGCGAATCTGAGAGTACAAAGTATGAACAGCTTGAAGGGTCGACTGGCATTGGATTTGACAATGCCTCGTTTGAATGGGACGCTGAGCCTGAATCGTTCAAGCTAAGAGATCTCACGGTAACGTTCCCGATTGGAAAGCTGTCAGTAATCAGCGGCAGCACAGGATCTGGAAAGACATCCATGGTCTTGGCGCTGCTGGGAGAGATGGACCAGCTCAGCGGCAAAGTGGAATTACCATGCAACGAACGCGACACTTCAGTACTATTTGGTCCTGGTGGAGCGTGGGAATACGCCGAAACTGTTTCCTACTGTGCTCAGCAGCCGTGGTTGATGAATGACAGCTTGAAAGCGAACATCCTTTTTGCGCAAGAATACAACGCCGACCGATACAATGCTGTGCTAGAAGCATGTGCGCTGCACCAGGATATTTCCATCTTGGACTATGGCGACGAGACAGAGGTTGGCGAACGTGGAATCATTCTGAGTGGCGGCCAAAAGCAGCGAATCTCACTTGCCCGGGCACTGTATTCCAACTCGCGCCATTTGATTCTGGACGATTGTTTGTCAGCAGTGGACGCCCACACTGCTGTGTGGATCTACAAGTATGCATTGACAGGTGAGCTGGCCAAGGACCGAACAATTATCTTGGTGTCTCACAATGTCAATCTCGCCGCATCTCGTGCGGACATGCTGGTGGAACTCGACAACGGCCGTGTGGCTTACTGCGGCGCGCCGCGCTCCCAGGATGTTGACGCCAACCCACCCGATTTTGACTCTGTACAGGTGCAGCCTGCTGCTGCAGATGAGGCCACAGAAACCAGCCAAACCAAAAAAGCGCTAACAGCCGGGAATGCCAACAGCAACGACGAGACGCACGCCACCGGGTCTGTTCCATACCGGACATACTGGCAGTACATTGAACGGTACGGCACCAAGTGGTTCTGGATGGGACTGATATTTGTGTTTGCACTCGAACAAGGCAGTGAAAAGCTGAAGACAGTGTGGATCCGGTACTGGACATTGGGCGACAGCTCGACTGTATTCTACTTGTCGTGGTACTTGGCGATCGGAGTGTTTTTTACACTGGCCGCATGCTTCGAGCAGGTGTATATGCTGTATGCCGGATGGAATGCGTCTGTCAGTGTATTTGAACAATTTTTGGACTCTATTTTGAATACTTCAGTGCGGTTTTTCGATACCACACCTCTGGGCCGCGTCACCAACCGGTTCAGTCGTGACATCCTTGCCGTTGACAAGATGCTGCCATTTGCGAGCCGGGTTGTTCTCAATTTGCTGCTCACGGTGATAGCCACTTTGGCTGTGATCGTGTTTGTGACGCCGCAGTTTTTGCTACTTGGTGTGTTCATTTTCGCTCTCTACTGTGCAATTGCCACGTTCTATCTCCAAACATCGCGTGATTTGAAGCGGCTTCACTCCGTGACGCGGTCGCCCATTTTCCAGCAATTTGGCGAAACGATCCAGGGAATGACTACGATCCGTGCCTATGGCGACGTGGCGCGGTTTATCAAGCTTAACATCCTCAAGGTGGACACTCACAACCGGCCATTCTGGTACGTGTGGGCTTGCAATCGGTGGCTGTATTTCCGGATCGAATTGGCTGGAGCTTTGGTAGCGACCGGCGCCGCAGGGTTTATTGTGTTCAACGCCGACAAGCTCGACTCCGGCATGGCCGGTATCTCGCTGACTTATGCACTGTCTTTCAACTCGCTAGTACTGTGGGGAATCCGGTTCTATTCCAATCTGGAAATGCAGATGAACAGTGTCGAACGGATCGAAGAATATTCTCACCTGGAGGGCGAACGGCAATCGGACATTGGGTTCGACACTACTCAAGGTGCTCTCGAATTCAAAGATGTTTCGCTGCGATATTCGACAGATCTTCCACTGGTCATTGAGAACTTATCATTTGCCATTCCCGGCGGATGCAAGCTTGGCGTGGTTGGACGTACTGGAGCAGGCAAGTCCACAGTGATCTCTGCTCTGTTCCGTCTCATGGAGACGGAATCAGGATCCATCTGGGTCGACGGAGTCGATATCAGCACTGTGAACTTGAAAGCACTACGACAGTCGTTGGCGATCATCCCACAAGATCCGACCTTGTTTGCTGGTACTCTGCGAACCAATTTGGACCCATTTGATGAGTACACGGACTTGGAGATGTTCGAGGCGCTGCGGCGGGTGCATCTCATCACCGATGACGAAGACAGCTCCACCGAAGATGCCACCGATGAAAACTCCACCGACGAAAATGCTAACCAGTTCCGCAACTTGGAGACTGCCATCAACGAAGGTGGCACCAACATCTCTCAGGGCCAGCGACAACTGGTATGCCTGGCTCGGTCGTTGCTGAAAAAGCCCAAGGTGCTACTGCTGGACGAAGCCACCGCCTCAATCGATTACGAAACGGACGCCAAGATCCAGCAGACCATTCGTGAGGAGTTCTGTATCAAAAACAAGACGACCTTGGTGACGATTGCCCATAGACTGAACAGCATCATTGACTACGATCAGATCCTAGTGCTGGACAAGGGTCATCGGGTGCAGTTTGACACGCCGCAAAAGCTCATGCAAACCCCTGGACAGTTCCAGGAAATGTGCCAGAAATCGGGTCTCATTTAGTCTTCGCTTGTTGTATATATGTTAGACATTGTTGTGTAGTATGCGACTGCGGTTGCCAGGACATTTATCGCTATATACCGGATTTCCCATAAGCCGTTGTAGATCTGCTGTGGAAGTTGTCTTAGATTGACGGCTTAAATCAATTTCATGCCTCGGATAAGAACCATCAATTTGATCCAGAGAGAGGGTTATACTTTATCGGTAAAGCCGATGACTAACTCTGACTGCCACCACCGCGGGGTGCATACGGCTCTCTACTTTGATGCCGTGTGGCTCAACTTTCTTTCTTCTTCATTCAAAGATGGGTTGGTGCAACGACGAAGAACTAGGTGATTGCTTCCAATTTTTGTGGTATGAGTTTTCACTCCTAAAAGGAGAGAATACTAACAGACAGGAATGCTCATGTGGGAGAGGCGGTGCCGTATGTGCTGGCAGGAGGATTATCTCTGCTGATGTTGGACTTTTCACGGCTGAAAAATGTAGATGAAGACTATATTTTCAAACCCGCTACTAGATGGAAAAAGATTCTAGAGTTTATCTTGGGAATTGGACAATTTGCTGTCGCTGCGGCCTCTCTGGTGATGAATGTCGACCGGATCGGTCTGGCAGTACCGTTTTGTATAGCTCTGTTTTGGAGCTATTGTGTAGCATTGGTGTCTTTTCGTCTGTTTGTGTATGGATCCAGAGATAACGAACTATGGCGACATTCTGCCGCTCTGTACTTTGTGGCAGCCATACTAACCGTTGTTTCTGCGTGGTTCAACTGGATCGAGCCCGTGTCGCAACTGTCGTGGTGCAGCCATGCCGTGCAGTTCGGTATTGCTGCTGTTCTATGGATCCTGACATGGAGCGACTCAGTTGGCGATGTAGTGGCTGATGGCGGAGCCAGAGATAATCTCACTCCGAGTCCAGAACCCACATCAAGCTGGTTCTCACTGCTGACATTTTCGTATGCGGATAAGCTCCTCTGGGACGGATACTGGACTCCGATCACAATGGACCGGGTGTACGACGTGATGCCGTCTATGCAGGGCAAAAATGTGCTCCGGGACTATCACAAGACCAACAAATCCAAAAACTTTACGTGGTCTATAATGATGTTCAGCAAAAACCTCATGCTGCTATCTTCGGCATATTCGATCATCAATGCGTTCACCGTGTTTGGGCCGGTGATGCTAGTCAAATTTATTCTGGAGTATGTCGAAGATTCCTCGATCGCTTCACCGCACATTGCGTGGCTGTCTGTTGGTGCCATTTTCGGTATCTCCCTACTGAACAATTGTTTAAGTGGACAGTCGCTCTACCTAGGAAAGCTCATGTCTGTGCGTACGAAGTGTATTATTCTCGGGGAGGTTTATGCAAAGTCGTTGCGGCGAAAGACCGGCGGTGCAGGCCAAAAAAAACAGGGCACAATCATCAATCTGATGTCATCTGACTCGGAAAAAGTCACTTCCGTATTTGAGTGGCTCCATGAAATCTTCTCAGCCTTATTCCAGCTAGTCACTGCTGTCACATTGCTGTACAATCTGCTGGGGTGGCCGGCGTTGGCCGGAGCCGCAGCCGGTGTGGCGTGGATGCCTGCCAGTATGATTATTGTTCGATTGAGACAACAGTCTGAGCGTGATTTAATGGTTGCCAGTGACGAGCGGGTAGAGCGTACCAATGAGGTGCTGCAGTGTATTCGGACTATCAAGTTCTTCGGGTGGGAAGACCGGTTTGGAGACAAGGTCAAGGACGCAAGACGGAAGGAACTGGCCGTACTGAAGAGGCAAATCAATATCGACGCATTAATGACACTCAGTTGGGTCATAACCCCGATCATTATTGTGACCTTTGCGTTTGCTTGTTATACGATGGTGGTTGGGCAGAAATTGACACCAGCAATTGCATTTACGTCAATCACATTGTTCAATTTGTTGAACGAGCCTCTGAGTATGATGGTAGAGAATCTTGGCCAGATTCTGGATGCGAAGGTATCTCTCGACCGACTGAGCGACTATTTCAGTGAATCTGAGACTACAAAGTATGAACAGCTTGAAGGATCGACTGGCATTGGATTTGACAATGCCTCGTTTGAATGGGACGCTGAGCCCGAGTCGTTCAAGCTAAGAGACCTCACGGTAACGTTCCCGATTGGAAAGCTGTCAGTAATCAGCGGCAGCACAGGATCTGGAAAGACATCCATGGTCTTGGCGCTGCTGGGAGAGATGGACCAGCTCAGCGGCAAAGTGGAATTACCATGCAACGAACGCGACACTTCAGTACTATTTGGTCCTGGTGGAGCGTGGGAATACGCCGAAGCCGTCTCCTACTGTGCTCAGCAGCCGTGGTTGATGAATGACAGCTTGAAAGCGAACATCCTGTTTGCGCAAGAATACAACGCCGACCGATACAATGCTGTGCTAGAAGCATGTGCGCTGCACCAGGATATTTCCATCTTGGACTATGGCGACGAGACAGAGGTTGGCGAACGTGGAATCATTCTGAGTGGCGGTCAAAAGCAGCGAATCTCACTAGCCCGGGCGCTGTACTCCAACTCGCGCCACTTAATTCTGGACGATTGCTTGTCCGCGGTCGACGCACATACTGCTGTGTGGATCTACAAGTATGCACTGATCGGTACACTGGCAAAGAACCGAACAATTATCTTGGTGTCTCACAATGTCAATCTCGCCGCATCTCGTGCGGACATGCTGGTGGAACTCGACAACGGCCGTGTGGCTTACTGCGGCGCGCCGCGCCCCCAGGATGTTGACGCCAACCCACCCGATTTTGACTCTGCACAGGTGCAGCCAGTTGCTGCAGACGAGGCCGCAGAAACTAAACAAACCAAAACGCCAAAATCTGGGAACAATAGCAACGATGAGACGCATAGCACCGGGTCTGTTCCATACGGTACATACTTGCAGTACATTGAACGGTACGGCACCAAGTGGTTCTGGATTGGACTGATATTTGTGTTTGCACTCGAGCAAGGCAGTGAAAAGCTGAAGACAGTGTGGATCCGGTACTGGACATTGGGCGACAGCTCGACTGTATTCTACTTGTCGTGGTATTTGGTGATCGGGCTGTTTTTTGTGCTGGCTGCGTGTTTCGAGCAGGTGTATATGTTGTATGCCGGATGGAATGCGTCTGTCAGTGTGTTTGAACAATTTTTGGACTCTATTTTGAATACTTCAGTACGGTTTTTCGATACCACACCGCTAGGTCGTATCACCAACCGGTTCAGTCGTGATATTCTCGCTGTTGATGAGATGCTGCCATTTGCGAGCCGGGTTGTTCTCGATTTGCTGCTCACGGTGATAGCCACTTTGGCTGTGATCGTGTTTGTGACGCCGCAGTTTTTGGTACTCGGTGCGTTCATTTTCGCTCTCTACAGTGCCATTGCCGTATTCTATCTCCAAACATCACGCGATTTGAAGCGATTACACTCTGTAACGCGGTCACCAATTTTCCAGCAATTTGGCGAAACGATCCAGGGAATGACTACGATCCGTGCCTATGGCGACGTGGCGCGGTTTATCAAGCTTAACATCCTCAAAGTTGACAACCACAACCGGCCATTCTGGTATGTGTGGGCGTGCAATCGGTGGCTGTATTTCAGGCTCGAGCTAACTGGGGCTTTGGTTGCAACCGGAGCGGCAGGGTTTATCGTGTTCAACGCCGACAAGCTCGACTCCGGCATGGCCGGTATCTCGCTGACTTATGCACTGACTTTCAATTCGCTGGTGCTATGGGGAATCCGGTTCTATTCCAATCTGGAAATGCAGATGAACAGTGTCGAACGGATCGAAGAGTATTCTTATCTAGAGAGTGAGCGGCAATCGGACATTGGGTTCGACACTACTCAAGGTGCTATAGAATTCAAAGATGTCTCGCTGCGATATTCGACAGATCTTCCACTGGTCATTGAGAACTTATCATTTGCCATTCCCGGCGGATGCAAGCTTGGCGTGGTTGGACGTACTGGAGCAGGCAAGTCCACAGTTATCTCTGCTCTGTTCCGTCTCATGGAGACGGAATCAGGATCCATCTGGGTCGACGGAGTCGATATCAGCACTGTGAACTTGAAAGCACTACGACAGTCGTTGGCGATCATCCCACAAGATCCGACCTTGTTTGCTGGCACTCTACGAACCAATTTGGACCCATTTGATGAGTACACGGACTTGGAGATGTTCGAGGCGCTGCGGCGGGTGCATCTCATCACCGATGACGACGAAACCTCCACCACAGAGCGCTCCAATGACGAAACCTCCACCGACGAAAACATCAACCAGTTCCGCAACTTGGAGACTGCCATCAACGAAGGTGGCACCAACATCTCTCAGGGCCAGCGACAACTGGTATGCCTGGCTCGGTCGTTGCTGAAAAAGCCCAAGGTGCTACTGCTGGACGAAGCCACCGCCTCAATCGATTACGAAACGGACGCCAAGATCCAGCAGACCATTCGTGAGGAGTTCTGTATCAAAAACAAGACGACCTTGGTGACGATTGCCCATAGACTGAACAGCATCATCGACTACGACCAGATCCTGGTGCTGGACAAGGGTCATCGGGTGCAGTTTGACACGCCGCACAGGCTCATGCACATCCCGGGCCAATTCCAGGCCATGTGCCAGAAATCGGGTCTCATTTAGTCTTCGCTTGTTGTATGTGTTGAATATGTTAGACACTGTTGTGTAGCATGTGAAGATACGGCTCGAAACGGGAATTATCCGTATGTACATCACCCTAGTTTATCCGGCCCTTGTCATGTGAACGAAAATAAAGATAAAAAAATGTAGCGCCATTCTCCCCCCTTAATTCTTACCGTCCTATTGCGATGCCGCCCGGCGAGAACACAGCGGTAGTTCGAGAATAGAATATTGCCGTTGGAATGGCACAAAAATGGCACTACCCACTCATCGCAGCATGTGAATTTTCATTGCTGCAGATCATCGCTCCTCCTTGGGCGTTGCGATGGCGTGGCTGTGGCAGTGGATTGCGGTTGCTACGCGCAAGCGATGCGCCCTAGCAGCCTCATAAATTCACATGCTCCTCTCCTTGCAACCAAAGAAAGAAAGAAAGATATAAAAGCCGCCACCCTCCCAAGTTTCTAACAATTTCTTCCTTTTCTCAGAACCACAAAATGCCATACCAAGTTACAGTTACAGGACTGCCAACCAGTATCACCGAGTCCCAGGTCACCGAGTTCTTCTCGTTCTGCGGCACCGTGTCAGCCGTGACCATCCAGCACGAAGAAGCGAGCTCAATTGCCAAGGTGACGTTTGAAAAGGCCGCTGCCGTCAAGACAGCGCTACTGCTTACCGACTCTGAGCTGGGAGGCAACAAGGTGACTATCTCAGCCGACGAAAAGACCATTGCTGAAGCTGAGCACGACGAAAAGACCGGCGCAGACTCGCCCACGCGGGAAAGCAACGACGACATTCAACAGGAATACAAGCCGCGGTCAGCCATTTTGGCGGAATACTTGAGCCATGGCTACGTGCTGGGCGACAAGGCAATTGCGCGAGGGCTGGCATGGGACGACCAACACGGAGTTTCAACCAAGTTCACCAAGTATTTGAAAGACTTGGACGACCGATACCACGTCCAAGATAAGGCCAAAGCCGCTGATAAGGCATACGGTATTACTGATAAGGCATACAAGGGCCATGCCACAGTGACAAAGTATTTTGACAAGGCATTGAACACTGGAACTGGGAGCAAGTTGCATGGATATTATACCGAATTGGTCAAGAATGCCCAAGATGTGCATACCGAAGCACGTCGACTCGCCGATTTGAAGACGGCGGAGTCTGGCGAGACTACAACTGCTACTAATGCCACTACTGCCGATGCCACTACAACCTCCGAAAAGTAAGCTCAACTCCATAGTCCATGTTCCGTATCGCAATCGCAATCGCATAACATATAGTCTACAATGCACTATTGGTGAGTCCACACTCGGTATCGCAGCTGCAGTTGCATAACATACACTACATGTGAGGTCTTTTCTAATTAGCCAGCACTAAAGCACAATTCCGTATATTCGTATTGCAATTGCAATCGCATTCGCATAACATATATTCTACAATGCACCACTACTGGTGAGGTCTTTTCTAATGGCCAGGACCGAGTCCACAATAACGGCGTCCACGCCAGACTGCAGCTGCAGTCTGGCGTTTTCGGGCTCGTTGTTGTCAGTACCGTAAGTAACACAGACCAAGCCGCTCTCCTTGACGACATTGACCAGCCGGGGGCACATAATCAGGGGCTTAGCTGCCGACACAATACCCAGCAGATTCCATCGCTTGGCGAATCGGATGGCCTCTTGCAAGCTCGACGCACGCACATCGGCCATGAATTCGGTGCCGCTCTCAGTCAAGAAAAGCACTGGGATGGACGGTTGTTTGAGAGACAGCATGAGACATATATCTGGGTTGAATGATGAGAAAATGATATCTCGACCGTCGGCATGATCGTAGACACATTTCAATACTGTATCGACCCAGGTGTTGAGCTCAATTGCAAGAGTCTCCATTTCTTCGGCCTCCGACTCGTCCAGCATGGGGTATTTGCACTCAATGTTGAATCCCACCGACTTTGGAATCGACTTGAACACTTCAGCCAGTGTCGTAAACGGCGATTGGATGGTGTGGCCCCACGAATTTCCCTTGAAACCTTTGACTTTGAAGTCACGGGTGAACTTCATTTTCTTCTGCATCTCCAGATACTCGTCATCGTCATCCAGATGGTACATGGACACGGACCGCGACCGTTGTTTATCAAACAGCTTGCGGTTATCTTGAACTTCTTGGCTAGACACTTCGACGGTTTTCTGCGGCTTTCCGTTGTTGCCATTGCCCCGGGTACGATTGGAGATGTTGATAAACTGCTCGTAGGTCAAAGCATGCATAGGAATGTCGATACCAGTTTCAGCAACCAGAAAATCATGATAGAGAACTGGCACATGGTCTTTGGTGAGTTGAACATCAAACTCCACATAGGATGCACCCAAATTGGCAGCTTGGATGAACGATTCCACTGTGTTTTCGCCCAGCTGCAACGATTTTTTGCTAGTAGAATTCTTGCCCAACCCACGGTGTCCGATAACCCGGGTCGTGATCAATTGCTTCCAGTATGTAGCACTCTTGGTGATACCCATTCCAGCATGTTCAAACGGCGTAATGACCAAAAACCCGAACTTGATACTGCCCAACACCTCCAAGGTCTCGCTCTCCACAATTGGAACAGTCAGTGTTTGGTGGAGCGTCCGCTTGGCAGTGCCCAATGAGGCGTGGATATTCTTCACCAGGGCCACAGCCCGTCCGAGCCGCGTCTTTTTGCCGGCATACGTCGGCACCAAGTCAAAGTAGAGCCGCACCTTGTCCAAGTCGTTCAGGTCGACGTGGAATGCAATAGGTTCAGTGGGCTGTCCTTCGGACAATGGCAAATCTACAACGGTTGGCTCGTCTGTGGATGGAGTTGCTGACACAATCAACGACAAGGCAGTGTCTAGTTGGGTGGAGTGGGCCTTGTCAAATGGCACCCGGTCCAGATCCAGAATCGACTTGTCTTCACGAAGATCCGTGCTTCCAAGCGTCACCAACACCATTGCCTCGTTCTGGAGATATCCATGACCGAACGTTTTCACAGTTCCAAGCTCTGGCGAATCCGGTCGTGGCGGCGTGTTCAACTCACGACCGGACTTGATGCTCGTAGGCAGCCGCCCGGTGGTCTGCTGCGGCTGAGTTTGGGTAAGAGCGGGCAATATTGGCTTCGCCACAGGTTTCAACAACTCGGCAGTTTTGAAATGACCTCGCAAACAAGCATGTTCCATCGCCGTCCATCCAGACTCGTCCAACCGTTCAATATCGCACCCGCTCTCAATCAAGCACTGGATGATATCCTTGTAGCCGTCCACAGCCGCAACAATCACCGGTGTCCAACCATAGGTAGCCTCGGCAATCTCAGTATCAGCGCCGCGTTTCAACAGGAACTTGACCGCATCGACGTGGTTCATCTTGGCCGCAACAAACAGCGCCGTTTCGTCGTGCTGAACTGTATCAACGTTGACGCCATTTTCCAGCAAAACCTCCATCAATTCTACCGACCCAATCATGGTCGCCATCGCCAGCAGTGGCGAGTTCGGGTCTAGGTTCTTGGAATGATCTAATAATGCTTTCAAAGTCTTTGGATGGCTGTTGGCCACTGCCAAATGAACAGGCGTTTCACCTTCGCTGTCCTTCCATGCATCCAAATCGAGATCGTTATTCTCGATCAGATTCCATTCCTTCATGTGCTGCAAAATCTCTAATGTCATCTGCCGCAGTCCAAAATAAGCCGCATGATGCAGTGGCGTCCGATGGTGCTGATCCAACGCAATCAGCGCCTTGCGCTGCTTGCCATTCAGCAGCGACAGTACCAGCTGCATCGTCGCAACTTCGTCTTCCGGCTGAGAGTGATTATCAGCCCCCATTCCCTGATGCAGCTTGGTCATCTGACGCGGTGGCTCAGCTGGATTGATGTACTGATTCGACTCAATCAACCGGCGACCCTGGTTCACAACCAATCGATGCAAAATAGTCCGCCCATTCAATTCCGTGGGATCCTCAAGGGTATCGACCTTGGGAACTAAGATCTTGATGCATTCCTTAGCACGAGCAGACACCGCCTTCGACAACACCAACAAGTACGTCTTTTGCGACACATCCTGCCGCAGCAACCCTGCCAAAACCTCGGCATCATCTTCCGAAACTGCTGCTCGCATTTCATTCGTGAACGGCGACAAAGATGACGATGATGCCGACGAATTAGAAGAGACCCGTTTCAATATATCACCACCCGACATGAGCAAATCGGTGTTGCTCTTGTCTGGTGACAGCTTTTCCAACAGAATATTGGTTTTGGACATTTTCTCATTCACCCCCTTGCCATTGGCAAATGGAAGAACAAACACCTTGGACGACAAATACGTTTCCTGGGTATTGGTACCCATTCGCTTGTCAAACTTTTTCAAGATCTTCACAAACCCCCGCTTGTTGACCTCTCCGTACCAGCTCAAATTTCGAAATTGCCCCCGAAGTTCAAGCAGCACTGCAGACAGCTCTTCCTTCTCCTCTGGATCTAGCTCATTGGGATTCCCATTGGCCGGATACCGATCCACAATGTGTTTAAGTCGTCGAGTATACTCCGCCCATTTAACCGCATAAAACTTGTCGACGGTTTCAATGCTTCGATCCAGAAGATACGAAAATTCTGCATCATTAGCCTATCCTAGTCAAAAGCCATACTAGCCACGTCTTCCTCGGTAGCGGTTTGGTGTGCCTCGTCGCGGGTTTGCCGGTCGTTGTTCAGCTGCTTGATCAGTTGTTTAAGCTGTTTGTATGTGATATAATGCGCACTGCTGGTTAGCTACCACCACTAGAAAAAACATACCTCCACTCGGGCACCTGGTCCCGTGGAAGACTGCAACTGTCAGCGTATTCACCACCAAGAAGTATACTTTTTGCCAAACTTCATCACAATGAATGAACAAATACAAACTGTCAAGATGAGAGGTTCGATTCAGTTCAAACTTGGCGGTGTGGCGGCTATGCGTGCCTCGGGGCCCTGCCCTTTGCATGAGCCAACTAAATTCGGTAACCTTGCCGCATGTGAGACTCCTTGGCCGGCAATCCAACGTCATCGACACGGCGACAATGTCGATCGTCTTCAAGTATTTGTTTATTTGAGCTCGGTCTATCGGTGAGTAGATGATTTAAGAAGTGAGCATTTCACTAAGCCTTCCCTTGGAGTCCAATAATTAATAAAAAAACAATAGCCGAAGCCAAAGCCAAAGCTAGGTGTGCCGAAAGGAGCCTGAAATTGCGAATGCAATATCCCTGAACTTGGCTTACCTCAGATTTGCTGAGTTTGACCCCTTCAATGTTCCAGCACTGTTCAATAGATAACGAAACTTCATTTTGAGTTAGAATGCACGAAAAGTCTATATGTATGGCATGCGGCTCAGGGTCTAGACCGCCTACTGGTTAGGACACAACCGGTCGTACTTGATCAGATTGTGAATGTCCTGGACAGAAGCACTAATAAATTGACGCACTTCCAATGCCAGCCACACCTTGCCCATGGAGATGGAGTCTCGTCGATCGAGCATTCGCCGGTCCTCGGCACCGAGCTGACGCAAAATAGGCAGCGACGACTTGAACAGGTCAAGCTCGGGATCCAGCTGACGACCAATGCCTTCTAGCAGAAGAATGGACAAAACTACAGTAATGAAATCGCCTTCCATCCGAACATGATGCTGACGAACCATATGCAGTACCCTCCATAGCAAATCGCCTAGTTTGACACTGCCCAATGCAAACGTCCGTTGCTTGATGTTGATTACCAGTCGCTCGACTTTGAGCGCAAAGATCTCAGAATCAATCGCCGTCTCTGGAGTCCGCGATCGCTCAATCATCAATTCGCCAACTCTATAGCCATCGAACATGGAAATTGCCTTGAACAGGTCCAAAAAGTTGCGTCTGTTTGTCTGGTTCAACTCAGTCACTAACCCTGTATCAATGAAACAAATCTGTGGTCGATATCCTTGTTCATAGAGCCGGTCTAGCTCGTCTGACCATTCGTCGTCTTTCAGAGCCATTACCTTATCTGTTACTGCTTCAATCTCTTGGCTCGTCGTAGTATCAAGCTTGTCCTTGTTATAAAGCCGAACATAGATATTCCCTGGATGCAAATCCGAATGGATAAAGTTGTCTAATAGAAGCATTTTCAAAAAAGCATCCAACCCCTTGTCTGAGACTTCTTTATCTATTCGTCCTTGGTTGGCATGCTTCAACATTGTGCTCATCGGAATGCCCGAAATAAACTCTTCGACTAATACCTTTCTGGAAGTATAATCCAGATACGGTCTAGGGAACTTGACATCCAACTTGTCGAGAAAGTTTTCTCTAAAAATGTTCAAATTGCTGGCCTCGATGCGCAAATCCATCTGGAGCCGCATCATCTGGGCAAACATTTCCACCTCTCCAGGAAGCGACAGCCATTCCATTGTCGGCACCCAGCTCAAAATACTGGCAAATGCAGACATAATGGTCAAATCCCGCTCAACCTTCTTGTGAACCCCCGGATGAAGCACCTTGATCACTACCCAATCGGACGGTGGTGTTCGACCATGTGCATGTTTAAACAGTCCCTTCTTCTGTCCATTGCCCCAAGAACTAGCTTCATATTTTAAATCTGGATGCAGTTTGGCCTTGTAAACCTGAGCCATCGCGCCAACTCCAAGCGGCTCGTCGATAAATTCTTCAAAAATCTGCTCAAACTCTAGACCATTGAACGCTTTCCGGATCGTCCTCTTTGTCGATTCCAGACCGTGAGCCTTTGATCGCGAATGCAGCTTTGACATCTCACTACAACATGCTTCCGGAAAAATATCAGTACGAGATGCAGCCCATTGACCCAGCTTTTGTGTTTTATTAAGTTAGCTCTCTAGACCACCAAACCATTCCTGGGACGCGACAACTGCTACTACTAGCAATGTCTTGGCCCACGAATAGTGCATTGCATAGGGATCATATACCTTGATAAACGACGGACCAGCAATCTCCATCGATCGGGTCAAAAACTTGTACCATAAAACCGCTCCCTTGCGTTCATTCCCCTCCTTCACCGACCGCGGTCCCACTAGTACCATCGGAAGCGATACCAGCACCGGAATAAATAATAACGACAGCTCTACAAAGCGCAAACACGTCAACAGCGGATCCAGCACATGAGTCTGAAGCAACGAGACTAAATACCGCCAAGTGCGAAAATTCGACCGTTCGATCCTGCGGCGGCGCTCTTGTTCTAGTTCCTGTAGCGATGCATCATATAGGCCTCTTTCTGTCGTTTCGGCACTGTCTGATGGTTGCAGCGTCGATGGTGCAACAGCCGCCAAACCAGTAGCGGCAATCAGTACGGCGGGAATTTTACGCCGGACATGTGGCGCTGCTTGGAACCGAACTGACCGAAACGACTGCCATGCCGTTCGTGAATGCGCCCTGTATAAACGGACATTGCTAAACTGTGCTATTCCAATGCCCAGTCTGAATCTACTAAACATGCTGGTGGCGGTGGTGACGACAAAGATGGTCGTGATGCGCGTCGGGCGCCTTGTGTTCTTGCGCGCTGGGCCCAAGCCGCAACCGCAATCATATTCTTTCCGCACTCACCCTATGCTAAGAGACCCAATTGGCCAAATACCCGAAGCAAAGCAAAGCCCATGGTGAGAATACCCGGCAGCTTCCGAGGCTAAAGTTATGCTTAATCATAATGCTTATCGCCGGCATGAGACCAGAGACGGGAAGGGCCGGCGCCAGACCCGGCCCAGCCCGGGTCTCGCGTTCGGCTCGCATCCATCGCCGGTCGGCGTGTCGGCGAATGCAGCACTGGCTGAAAAATTAGCGGCTTACCGAGCTGAGGCGCATTGACCGGCTCATCTTGTTCATGATAGCACTCCATCAGCTAGCCTAAGTTGAATAGTATCGTATCTAGTCTTCTAGTCTCAATATCCGAAGGGCGCAGACACACGACCAGGCCATGACATCGCTGCCAAATAAACGCACAGCGACGTCATTGGGTGTTTTACAGTTTAAACACGGCGATATTTTCACTCCCTGACTCCCTCTTTCTTTCTTCAGCACTCAGCAGTCAACACCACAAGCAAAAGAATGGCCATGATCACAGACCTGCCGAGCGAACTTCAGCAGCTTATAATATCGTTACTTGACCGCACCCGCGATGTGGCCAGCTTGTATTGTACATGTCGCACGTTTCGCAAGACGGCCGGACCTGTGCTGTGGAGTTACGCCAATTTTCAACTAGACAACCTGACGCGTGAGCTGTGGCCCAGTTGCATGTATGTGGACGACGAGCTGAGGAAAAATCTACCGCTCGTCAGCGAGGATCCGTCGCTGAAGCGGTATTTGACCATCAACGTGGGCACGTTCCCTGGGTTCTGTCGACTGGCGGGAGGCGACTTTGAACAGCTGCAACATGTAAAAACGCTACTAATTTCAATACCGTTTTATACGAAACACGAAGAGAACGACGGAGTGGCTCTAAATACAGCCTCAGAGTATGACGACTACCTGGCGTGGTTTGCATCAGAGATAGGGCAACTATGCCCCAACGTCCAGGTCATAGAAATCGAATCAGACACGCTATATACCGAAAGTGCTGATGTGGATTTCCCGCTGCTTCCACGGATATTCAAGCAATTTCCGAATGCCACCAAAAACTTGAAGCTTTCTCTGTCCCGGGAGATGGAGTTGTTTGGGTCGATATTGCCGTTTGACTTTCGAATCATCAGGCTTCGGTTTGGATATACCCAGATAATCGGCAAAACGATATGCACAGCCGGTGATGACGATGTTACTGCTAAGGTCAAAATTGGAAAGTTGCCCAGTAGCGTAGAGCGGTTCGAAATCGACACTGAACATCGGCTCGTGGACCTGGGGGAGCTGAGACCGATATTCTGCGATTGCAATGTAAGGATGTTGAGCTTGGATGTCAATCACGAATTCAAGACGTTGGAATGGCTTCCAGAAAGCGTCAAGGATTTAAACTTCTGCGGCTTGCCAAACTCATGTCCTCCAAAAAGCGTCCCAATCACTCGACTCACTATCTGCTTGGAAGAGATGAAAGTGTTCCAGTCGTTGCGATGCCCGAATCTCGAGTTTCTGCATATCCATTCGCTGCAACCGGAAGAAGTGTTCTGTCAAAACTTCGTCGATAGTCTGCAATATTGCCCCAATGTCAAGCGGCTCAAATGTTCGGGAGTGTCTGCGCGAACCATCAGGACCATCGTCAAGTCGGCCAAGTGGCAGTTAGAGTCTTTAGCCATTGAGTACGACCCGTACCAAGACCTGACCTATCATCGGCAATTGGCAGAAGTAACTAACAAAAGCCTCAAGAGCTTGTGGATATGCAGTCACAAGGGCAACATTGTCGATATTCTGTATGCGTACACGTCGATCTGCCACGGGCTCAAAGATGTTTATCTCACATGGGAGGGGTGGGTCTGGAAGGTAGGTGACTTGTTGGAACGCAATCTCATGTCGCTGGTGCCAAAGTCCAAACTGCTCGGGCGATACACGTTTCTGGACGGCCATCTGTACAATCAGACGTTTGATTTGTCAATTGCGCCGTTCAATGACTGGTATCGCGAACTAAATGAGCTGATCTATTCATGATTCTGAATAATATGTACATATAATAGAGTCAGAATCGATCTGGGCCCGGCTCTGGGCTGTTGGACCTCATCTCATCGGTCATCCCGGTGGTCGGGCCGACGTCGGAGCCCGGCTGGGCCAAAGGCCCAGACCTGGCCAGGGCCAAGGCCAGCTCAAGAGCAGTGGCAAAAGGACAAACAAAAAAAGGAGGATATCTGGTAGACTATATCTATATATCGCAGCTTCTAAAACATTTGCCAGATATCATGGCATCGACGATGATCGAGAAGCGCCTACCAAGGTCCTGAGTAGCAATGGTCCAGTGAGGAGGCTCCTATTGTGCCTTACCAACACGAAGATCGATGTTGCCCCACATTTTTGGATCCCCAGTCCAGACCAATGCATTACACACTAAGTGCTGGGTGGTGCCACTGCCGTGCACGGGCCTAGTCGCTCATCTCGCATGGGCCTACCTCGGCCTGCACATTGAGCTTTGAACGGTGGCAATGTAGTTGGCTTCCCTCGGACACAACCGTCCTATCAGAGTGCTTGCATTACTACGGCGGCTGTTCGGCCATGACCGAGATTTATTCGTTCATACGACCAAGTGACTAGAGAATAACATTAAATAAAGAAAGAAAGAAGGAGAGAAATAGCCATGTCCATCACCGGACCAATAAGAATCTACGTAATAATACGGTGGTAATATTCCGACCTGGAAGCAACAGAGGAGCAATGAAGTCTAGAACACTACATTGGGTAATCACCAAGAGCCTGGGGTAAGGGGACCCAAACACCCCACCCGCGTGGCCAGCCCAAATGCGGGCAAAGGCAAGCATAAAGGAATCCTATATAAACCCCCGGGTATCCCCTAAAGTGTTAGATTGTACAAGATAAAATCCAAAAAAAATGTCTGACAAAAAGGTCCCTCCTTACACTACCGCCAATGGCTGTCCCGTGACTTCGCCATATGCTTCGCAACGAATTGGCAAGCACGGTCCATTGTTGCTGCAAGATCACCACTTGATTGATCTCTTGTCGCACTTCGACCGAGAACGAATTCCAGAACGAGTTGTCCATGCTAAGGGTTCCGGTGCTTATGGTGAATTCGAAGTTACCGATGATGTCACCGACTTTACTTCGGCTGCTTTCTTGAACAAGGTCGGTAAGAAGACAAAGACCTTCACTCGATTCTCCACTGTTGGTGGTGAGATGGGTTCTGCCGACGCCGCTCGAGATCCACGAGGCTTTTCGACCAAGTTCTATACTGAAGAAGGCAATTTGGATTGGGTCTACAATAACACTCCAGTGTTTTTCATTCGAAATCCATCCAAATTCCCGTTGTTCATCCACACTCAAAAGCGAAATCCTCAAACCAACTTGAAGGATCCCAACATGTTCTGGGATTACTTGAACCAGAACCAAGAATGTGTTCACCAGATTATGCAATTGTTCTCTGATCGAGGTACTCCAGCTTCGTACCGAAACATGAACGGTTACTCTGGTCACACTTACAAGTGGATCAAGAAGGATGGTTCATTTGTCTATGTGCAAATCCACCTCAAGACTGACCAAGGTATCAAGACCTTCAACAATGAAGAGGCTGGCAAGATGTCTTCTGAAAACCCAGATCATGCTCAGGAAGATTTGTTCAGTGCCATTGATAAGGGAGATTTCCCATCTTGGACTTGTTACGTTCAAACCATGACCCCAGAGCAAGCCGAAAAGGCTCCATTCAGCATTTTCGATTTGACCAAGGTCTGGCCACACAAGGATTATCCATTGCGACGATTCGGTAAGCTCACTTTGAACAAGAACCCAGAAAACTACTTCGCCGAAGTGGAACAAGCTGCTTTCTCGCCTTCTCACACTGTGCCAGGTTTGGAAGCCTCAGTCGATCCAGTTCTGCAATCTCGATTGTTCTCGTACCCAGATACTCAACGGTACCGATTGGGGGTCAACTACCAACAAATTCCTGTCAACTGTCCATATGCTGCTAACAACCCATTCCAAAGAAGTGGTGCCATGACGGTGAACGGCAATTACGGTTCTCAACCAAACTATCCATCTTCGTTTGAGCCATTGGATTACAAGCAAGACATCAAGTTGAATGAAAGCCACGAAAAGTGGATTGGCACTGCCACTAACTTCCACTGGCCTGCCAGTGAAGAAGCTGGCGACTACAAGCAAGCCGAAGGCTTGTGGAAGGTGTTGGGCAAGGCCCAAGGTCAACAAGACAACTTTGTGCACAACGTCGCTGTTCATCTGCAAGCCGCACGTCCAGAGGTGCAAGACGCCACTTTCTCCATGTTCTCCAAGATCAACACTGACTTGGGTAAGCGTATCCGAGAAGAAACCGTTAAGCGATCTCCACGAAATGCTCCACGTCTTTAAATTATTGTTTTCTTTCATTATGTAGGCTTAAAAATAAAAAAAACATTTTGTCCTCTGCTTTTACATTCCAGAGCCGCATACATTATACGATTCATATTCATATTACATGTGCTCGTCATTAATAACATTAACCAACCAGTCCAGACCCTCGTGCAGACCGTCGCCGCGAATAGCACTACAAGCCATGATGCTCCAGCTTCGGTCTTTCAGACTGACCAGGTTCAAAGCGGTGCTTACTTCGGATGCTGTCAATGCGCCTGCTTGATCCTGCTTGTTGGCAAATACCAGTAATGCTGCTTCTGACAACTCTTCTTCCTTGAGCATTGTATGAAGCTCGTCGGAGCTTGTTTCTATTCGATCCTTGTCGGTAGAATCAACCACAAAAATGACGGCGGTGGTATTGGCGTAGTAGCACCTCCAATAAGGTCGAATACTGGTCTGTCCGCCGAGATCCTGCCCTCGTTAGTACTTCTTTTTTCGTACTTATACATACCCAAACGTTGAATTTGAGGTTTTTGTAGTGCAATGTTTCGACGTTGAATCCGATAGTCGGCACTGTGGACACAACTTCGCCAATCTGTCGCAAGTTAGTTGATCATTCGCCACAAAGACATACCTGAAGCTTGTAAAGAATTGTTGTTTTACCGGCACCGTCCAGTCCTAGAATCAAGATGCGAATCTCCTTGTCGCCTCCCCATATTTTGGAGAACATTTTCCCAAACACTTGGCCTGTCTGTTAGCGTGTTCCATCGGGCATTTGTCATCATGACCATGATCGTGATTCCACCCACTAAAGACATACCCATGATTATGTCGATGCAGATATTAGTAAATGGTATTAAGAATCTATCGAATGCACCCCAGAATTCAGAGATCAAATGTGGTGTACGTAACTGCAAGGTGCGAGGAAGCAGGTGTTGATGTGTTGTGAGTAGAATGAACCTTCGCGGTCCCAAATTGACCTCTGCCGTGCCGAGCATGTACGGCATTGGCAACTTGTGTGTGCATCTCTGTCAATCAATATTTTAAACCATTCCAGCAGCATTGTCAACTTTTAGTTATATGAATATTAATATTATTCAAAGTTTTGCACGTACCTACTGGTCGGTCTAGCCGACATTCATATGACGTCGGCTCGCTAGGAGTGGAGGGCTCGCCCGTAGCAACCTTCCGGTGGCATCCGACGACCCCCGCCCCCTCTTTCGAGTTACGAACGGCTCCAGACCCGACGGGTTGCACAACAGCATGTGAGCCGTGGTGCAAGATTGTACTGCTGCTTGGTAGCTTTTCAGAAATTGGTCAAAATTGCGACCAATCCATTTACCGTTCAACAAGCTTGCTTTGAAGGCAGCCTACAGGGGGTGGCAAGGCAGACAAGCCGCGATCCACAGGGTTATTCGAGAGAACAGAGCACTCCAAACATATCGAGCGAATCGAGCCCAAAAAAAGGCCGAGCGCAGCGGGTCTTGGATCCCTCCACACACACACTAGCCCGAAGTGATCCAGCGTCCCCAATGTGGTCTAATATGCATAGTCAGCAGCGAGTTGGCGCCTTTTTCGTCGGCAATGTTCACTACGAACCTCTAATCGAGAGAATCTCTTTTCAGCTTGCATAATTAACAATATGGTCTGAAAATTGCTCTATTATATGCCACATTGCACTATTGCTCGATAGCTTCTAATCCGGCTACATCTAAGGTTCTCACTGAGCGAGAAATTGCGAACGCTGCATTTTGTGAGGCTGAGACATTTTTCAAAGGGTCAACTACTGCATCAGTAAATGTGAGGATCAAATTCTTTACAAAATTATTCCTTCCGATATAGTGTAGTGGCTAGCACGGTTCGCTTTCACCGAGCAGACCGGGGTTCAATTCCCCGTATCGGAGTCTTTCTTTTTTGTTTTTCACGTTTGTATGACGAGGCGTGGCTGTTGCGAGGGTCCACGGAGTGTACTGCCATGTACGTAATTAGCGCCGCCTTGCCAGTATTTGGAGTTTCGGATGGAGAATGTCCGTTAATCATGTTGCAACTTTGCGATCTGCTATGGACTTTGATGCAACTTTTTGGCTCGTCTGCAATGGCTCGTATGATTCATTACCAAAAGGAAAAGTGCACAGGTCCCAACGCCGCAGCTACTGACCCACGACTCAGATGTCATTGCCAGCCGACGTCGCAGAAGCCAGCGCATTCAGCTCTACCAAACCGCGATTTGCTATTGAAAAGGCCGCTGTTTTGTATTTTCTGCATTGCTACAACAACTGTGCCCCTGCGCACCAGGACCTGCGGGTACACGCCGCACGCGATCTGCCGCTACCAGACGACGACGAACGATACGACTCGATGGTTAGTCAGTTCACACATGCCAGCTCGGCGTGGCTATGTGCCATGATAATCTCAACCGACATCAGCGTGCTGTTGCAGCTTCACCGCCAAGGTGTGCTACCGCTCGAGGAGGCGTGGGAGCCGCTCGAAGCAATGATGGCGCTGGCCAGCGACGCCACAGTGCAGAACCAGATCGATTTGGATTACGCCAAAGTCGGGGAAAATGTGCTGAATATCAGGGGGCATGCAGAGGAGAGTACTATGTCAGAGATTGTGTCGCCGCAGTACCACGAGGCAGGCGAGTGGTTGCTCTTCGACGCACGGCGTAGCGTTGTGACATGCAAAGCTGCCGAGCAGAAGCAGTTTCCTGTAGCAGGTGCCAAACGCAGTGCTAAAGACTCACCGATGGCATTGAATACTCAGGGGGTCGCTCACTTACGGCGGCGGTTCATGACCCGCATGCTGGAGCCGTACATCGGCACCATGTTCGAGGGCGTGCGTGCGGCGCCGGCAGTGCGGGAACTATACGCCACCATTCATCGCACCATGCTTGGAATGTTTGCCGATGCAGGACTTAATAGCCACTTTCTGAAACTCGGGTACCTCTGCCCGGAGTTCACACGCCCACACATCGCTGACACGGCGCGTCAACTGGCATACCGGCATATCTTGACAGCCACGGTCACAATGACTGCTACGCCAGACACAAATGGCGGACTGGACACCGCCAAGAACGTAGTGTTCAACATGCTGAAAGAAGGTCTCGCAATTAAGTCCGTGCCAAAATCTCCAAGCTTGCCCCTGCTCAATGACCGAACTGGGTACGCAGCAGTTGCCAAAATGCTCGAAGAGGCATGCCTGGTGACCGAGCAAGGCATGATGACCCTCAGCGAGCATGCCGTGCTCATGCCCTGCCCCAGCGGTGACAGCAATGGATCTTGGGATGTGGTGCCAGCCCAGGTGGTACTAGCTCGGGCAAAGATGCTAGGGTGGCCCGATCATGTCATGAAGCGACTGCGCGATAAATGCCGGCCACCAGTATCACCCAAAGTGGCAATAGACTACCAGAACATTCGTCATATGGTCATGACCCTAATAGTGACGGCTTCTGGTACCCCGATATCGGCCATAAACATGATGCGCTGGAGCTATGCTGATTTACGCGTCGAAGGCAAGCGTGTTGCGATAACTGGAGAGTTGCATCCCACCTCGCCTCAAAAAAATGCATATCTACCGGAAAGGGTCACAACCATCCTTCACCGGTTCATCACAGTGGTGCGACCACTTTTCTGCTGCGTGCACCCCATCCCCGAAACGATCTTTTACGACTCCGCGGGCCAATTGCCCGAACGATTCATGACGCATTACTACGTCAACAGCGTGATCATGATGAACATGAGACTGTCAACTATACAGTGGCAGGACGTGATGAAAGCGTTCGCTCAAAAGCTTCGCGGCGCTGGCGCTAGTGACCGCCTCATCTCCGAATCTTGGCACAACAAACTCGCCCCGGCTCCTTCTACGGCAGCGACGTCTTCATCGCGACCCAAGGCGCCGACATGGCTTTCTGAATCCCCACTTGTACATGAAGCACAGACACGAAGAACTCTGTGGCCGAATGAATACGAACACCGGGCCCGTGATACCACTGCTGCGCAGCGTGAGGCGCAGGAGAGGGCCCAGCCGCCGCCCGCCGCACCGCCCACGCCTAAGACCAATGTTCCAATCACCAACAAATACATCCAGCAAAAACGCAATAAGCATAAGAAGAAAAAATAGCACAGTTACATCACAAATTGTATAAATATTCATAACACGGGGGGCATACTTCGAGAAAGAAAGAAAAAATGCATACATATATAAAATAACATCCTAGCTCGAGCCTTTCTCAGTCGCTGTACACTAATACCGAGGAGGCTCTCGCACATATGCATCAGTAGGGGTCGGGAAATAGCCCCTGTATTGCGTCGCAGGCGGAAACCCAGGACTGTCAGTTCGTTGCGGCGAATCTACATCGCTGGAACTGTAATTGTTGTGGGTAAACTCAAGCTGATTGCTGCTTTCATTCGGACGACGTGGGAGTCGTGCTTGAGGGAATCCATCCAACGATTGCTTTGAATTGGCAAACTCGTCATTGTGGTACATTGTGTCTTGACGGAAATCTGGTTCATGTCCATCTCGAGCAGTGGCTCCCAATGCATCCAATTCGGTAGCCATTTTCTTCTCAGACATGTTGGCATCTCGAATGAACGACTCTCGGTCGTCTCGCATTGGTTGATATCGGTTATCCGGGTTCTTGGACAGGAATGCCAACACGCACGACACGATGATCATGATCAACAATACCAACGAGAACACTGCATTCAAAACGAAAAAGATAACACCCATGACACCAGACACATAATCAGGCTGTTTGAACAACTGGGAGAAGAACAAGAAAAAGAGAGCGTTGATAAAGTTGATCGCACTGCATGCAATGTTCATCGCGTTAGTCTTCTTGTCCATATACGGCTTGAGCCATGAAATGGTAACCAACCACGCCAGTTCAATAATAAACACCCCCATGGCTTGGGCCTTACCCGAGGATTGAGCAAATGCAATAAAGGCACACTTGCAGAAAGTATAAATCAGTACTGGCACGATAAAGTAGTACGCCGTGGCTCGGAATTGGATATACAAAAAGCCCCATCGGTTCAGTGCAGATGGATCGCTGAATAGAATATAGGCTGGATTCTTGTGCAATGCTAACGATCGTCGAGCAATGCTAATCACCTTATAAGCAGCAAATCCAAGAATACCAGCCACGATCACCCACACAATCACCGCCAATGCAATGCAAGCTGGAGAATCCCGTTCAACCAATTCCCACAAGCACAGCACAGACAATTGAGGGAACCCAATCAAAACCAATCGGAACAAAACACCTTTCATCACGGTTAACCAACCTCGTCGGAAATCGGAGAATCGGCCAGAGTGAATCCGGTTTGTCTTAACCAATAGTTCGACGACTCCTTTGAATATCGCAATTACTAGCATCAAGACAACGCCCAAAACCAAGAAAAAAGTCAGCCCAGTCAAGAACAAGTTGCTCAATTCGATATTGCTCAAATAAGCGACTCGCTTCATACCTTGAAGAATCAACGTCTTTGACGGATCCAAGTTAGTTTCGCTGGTAGTGGTTTGTTCGGCATCACTACTGCTGCTAGCACGCCTCACCAAATGCCCGGTATATTCAATGCCAGCAGCCATGGATCGATAAATGCTTCGGCTGACAGCTTTTCGAAGTGCCGAATTCTTGTAATTCGGAAACGGCGGGATTTCAGCCCGCTTTTGAACCGAAACAGAAACAATGTTGGCATTTGGCAGCAAATTTGTCGAGGAACCACCTGTGGATTGAACATACCAGTTGAAGATCTTCTGCATAAATCCAACTCTCATCAACCCCATTGTCCACATAAAGTTCTGGGCCCAAGCCGCAGCAATTGGAGGACATTTCTCGACTGCTTCCATCGCCACAATGGCCACAGATTGGAAATACACAAACAACGAAACCGTATTTGAAGCGATATGAGCAGCAGTCGAGATATGTCCAGCAACCGAAAATATGCCAGCAGTCAGCAACCCAATAGCACAAACCGCACCAATGCCCCAGGAAGCGTACTTCGTCTGCACAGTCTTGCCGTTAGTCAAAGTAGCCTCCACACAAGCAATGGCGGTAGTTGTGTCGTCAATGTCGTAAACTTGCACTCGCACTTGGCCGTCCAAATCTGGAATAGAGTATGCAATACCAGGCACATGATCCAACACACTTGACGAAATCTTCTGAGTCGAGTTGTTGATGTCAAAATGCCCAGACATGATAGGACACAGTTGCTGCAAGTTTGTTGTACAAGGATTGATCGTTTCACTAATCACGGTGATACCGTATGCAATAACCTCCACCTTCGCCAACACTTTACCTTCGATAGTAGAGATGGCTGCAATATCAAATTGGATTTCGCCCTTGTCTGGGTATAGTGTCACGTCAAACTGGGACGCTGTGAATTGCGAGTTTTTCATACACGTCAGCAGAGCTTCAGACTTGATCATCCGTTCTGCCGACACCACCGTCGACACCAACAATGCCGTTAGTATGGTGATAATGTGCATCTTATTTCTCTTTCTCTTTCTCGGAAATAAATAGAATAATAATAAAGAAAAGAAACGAGCGAATGTACCCAGAGGATTGGAGGTACTAGTAATCAAAAGAGTTGTCGCGTTTTTCACGATTCCATATGCTAACAAACAAACGAACGACTAGAGAGAAAGGGAGAGTGAGGAGAACAGAAAGAGAAAAGGCTTGGGGGAGAAGGGAGCGAGCGAGCACCGCCCACTTGTCCCTGCTTGAGAGTAGTGTGGAGCATGCCCAGGCCCCTAAGCCCAGAAGCCAAGCGAAATTCCTGAGAGGTTTTGACCACGCCGCCTTGTGTTTCTATTAATAGGGTACATTTTTATTTTAGGATTATCTATGTCCGGTGCACTTTGTAGACTGTTAAATACTACGTTCTTTATTTGGGCTTGTTTTACAATATGAAGAAGAAGATGCTCTGTGACAATTTGGCCAATTTCGCAGGGAAGGGGCTAGTCAAGCTGGTCAATTGGCGAAGTCGCGTGGGTGCTGGTACTATAACTAGGGGTACTTCTACATCATGCGTTCATGTAGATGGTAATGAACTCTGTACAAATTGAGTTTTCAGCTGCACATTCCATACCGAAGATGATCAGTGAAGGAAGTTTTTACTTGCACTGCCTCCGGATGCGCACAATGCCTTGTAGCTATGTACGCCGAGACGTTTTTTGACGTGCGGGAGCAACGTCCTTTTCCTTCCTTTGCCATCTTTGGGTTACCACGGTGGTGGGTCAGTGTAAGCAACAACCGTTCCATCGCTCATCGTTCATCATCCACTCCGCTCAATGGACTCAATTGGTCCATCTTTTGTGTTCCTGTCACGTTCACAGACAGCGTCTCAATCCGGCCACGATGTAGTTATGCAGGATATGCACCTCCAGCAGTCCCCCTGAAAATTTTGCAGCTGCAACGTCATTCGCTGCCCCGAGAAGCCGGGATGCATCCGCCGCATTCCGCTGACGCGGACTGCAGTGATGGCCTGAGTCGCAAGGACTCATATCCATTCGCTGCTGGCTTCTGGTGCTGATGATTTGTCCAGGGGAATTTCTCTATCCTAGATCAATTTGACACCTGGTACCGCAGATCTGCCCATAGCCAAGCGCACGAATCATCGGGGGAGCTGCGCTATGACGACACGCTCTCTACCCGCATCCAACCTGAGTACGTCCTCTAGAGCACCAAGGCACATGCATTATTATGCGCGGTTGTCCGCAACTGCAATAATTCCTGGTTCCTGGCTAAGGTCCATGTCGAGCCGGTAATTTGCGGCTTTTCGAAATGTTCCCGCCGCATTATCCCCGCTCATACCGCTGATGGAGCCTCCACTCCAAGCCACGCTCGAGCGAAGCGAGCAAAAAAAAAGCTGCACGCAGTGCTTCTTATGACCGAGTGTAACAGGATCCTTTCACTTGTAAGACGCACTGCGTGCAGCTTCTTTTTTTCGCTCGCTTCGCTCGAGCGTAGCTCTCCGGACATGTGGATCGTTGCGGCTATGATACAGAGCTACGCTCGAGCTATCGTGGCGAGCTATCGTGGCGAGCTAAAAAGGAAGAAAAAAAGAGCTAAGCGAGAATGAATATCGAACCCGTAGTCCCCTTCATATTGGTATTACTTCCCAGCTTCGAGCAATTACGATTGCCATCCTGCCTCTAGCGACTTCAGGATTGACACATCTTGATCATCTTGCAGCAAAGTACCATTCTTCCGAGTCTGAATTCGGATCCTCTTAAAAGACATCGGATTGCTCTGACTGATGTTTACCATAGTGCGGCTCGGGACACATGGGCCCTGTGAAATGATACGGGAAGGCATGAAAGTTCACTTTAATCCCAGAATTCTTTATATGATGTAATAACTATTACCATCTCGGCAACTCGACCGATGGATCCACTCAGAGCAGCTCAGCATAGCCAGTTCTCTATGCGCGGCGCCCACCGGTGAAGGCGCCTTCAAGAAGTTCCCAGCCAGACACAAAAAACGCCCAACCAACCTCCGACCTCGTCCTCTTTCTCTACACTCGGCTTGTTTGTTTATTATTGAACGGCACCACGTGCAAGAAGCAGCAGTTTCAACACCTTTTTTTGGACCGCTGACTCTAGTTCATACCACCAGATCAACCTCCAGCCGGTAAAGAGGTCGATTTTAAACCAGTATTGCTCTTCATGCCCAAGATAGAACTCAGCACGATGAAACGAACGATAGATACGGAAAACAACAATCAAGAACAGTGCGCCGACTGTCAATACTACCAGGACAAAGTGTGCGAGTCCCACAGCGAAGATAGCCCGAAGAAACGACGGCGGACCCATCAGTTGCCTACCCCTACACCCGAGGACCGCATGGCTATAGACGACGGTTCTAATCAATGTCCGTCACCGCCACCGTCTCTGGACCAGAAACCACTGCAGCCCAAGCACCATCGGGTCAAGCCCCAGAATGTTCAACTTCGAATGGGATACGTTGCGACGTGTGAAAAGTGCCTCGCCGGGGTACCGGGCCATTATTCTCACTTCATTGCTGCCAACAACAAGTCTTGAGTACTTTTTGTTCTATTTATTCAATGCATTCCAAAAATCCTACTTAATAAATCCGATAAAAACTTCAATTAATTACGCATACACCAAGAAACTCTTGTCGTCGCCTTCTTTAGGCTCCACCGCCGCACGCTCGGACAGTGGATCACCGGCCCAGTTTCGAATCCGCTCTGTAGTCAACGGAGACGGCAAGTTTGTGATCAAGCCCTTGTTGTACATTGCACGAGAATATTTCAAGGCATCCCGAATGGCAAAGAACACCACCGAGCCCAAAAACAATGGAGGTTCACCAATACCCTTGGATCGGTGAATAGTCTTCAAATGCTTGAATTCTCGATCTTGCAAGTGCGACACATTGAATACTTGCGGAATGTCCCGGAACCCAGGAATCTTGTAGGCACCAGGGCCACGGGTGAAAATGGCACCATTCTGCAACCACAGCGATTCTTCAATGGTAAACAACCCTTGGCCCTGCACATATGCACCTTCAATCTGACCATAATCAATAGCTTGATTGATCGTTCGACCAATATCCATCACGATATCGGTTCGCAAACAAGACCAGTCGCCAGTCAAAGTGTTGACCTCAACCAGCGACGCCGCACTGCCTTGGGTGTAGTAGAAAAATGCCGGCTTAATGTTATCCGGGTCAGGCTCACCCCAGATATACCCAATATCAGGAGTCTTGTAATACCCATTGGCAGACAAGTTGACTCGGTCAAAGTAGGCAACATGGGACAGCTTGTCCATAGTCGCGTTGGGTCCGAGCTTTTCTCGATACGGCTTGAGCCGCGCATTGAGTTGATCACAAGCATCCTTGACCGCCATACCGTTCAAGTCACTCGAGGCGGAAGCAGCGGAAGGCGATGTATTGGCCACTGTATTTGTCGCCGTTTCCGAGATGAATACTTGGTCCAATGGCACTTGCAATTCCTGGGCACAGATCATGGCCATCTTAGTATGCAACCCTTGGCCCATTTCAGTCCCACCATGAGCCAGCAAAATCGACCCATCGTGATAAATATGCACCAAAGCACCAGCCTGATTCAAGAAAGCCGCACCAAACGACACACCAAACTTGGTAGGGACGTGGGCCAGCCCACGCTTGATCCACTTGTGTTGCTTGTTGAACTCGTCGACCTCTTTCCGTAGATCGTCGTACTTCATCTTGTCTTTGACTTGCTTGGCCATGATAGGCACAGTGAAATCCTCGGTAATCTGCTGCTTGTACGGAGTGGTAGACACATTGGGCACTAGATAGTTGATTTCTCGCAACACATCCGCATCAATTCCAAGCTTTTCTGAAATCTCATAGATGTAAGATTCAGCCATGAACATACCTTGTGGACCACCAAAGCCTCGGAATGCGGTATTCGACGCCACGTTGGTCTTGCACGGGAAAGCTTGCAACGACGCATTCGGGAAATCGTAGCAATTCTCAGAATGCAACACGGCTCGTTCAATAACACCCTTGGTCAAGTCCATACTCCATCCGGCGTTGGCATACAAATTGGCCTCCAATGCAGTGAACTTGTAGTCCTTGTCCATACCGACCTTCCACTTAAATACAAATGGATGTCGTTGACCAGCAGTCATCATATCTTCAGCTCGAGATAAGATCATCCGCACAGGTCGTTTGAACTTCTTCGCCGCCACAGCAGCAAGACACGACACTTGACAACATCGCGTTTCCTTACCACCAAAGCCACCACCCATTCGTTTGACCCGGGCCACAATTCGAGATGCCGGTACACCGGTCACTTGCGCAGCAAACATTTGCGTCTCGGTCGGGTTCTGCGACGACGAATAAACCTTCATTTCACCATCTTCCTCAGGAACGACCAAACTGCCCTGAGTCTCAAGGTAGAAATGTTCCTGGGACCCCATTCGAGTGACCCCTTCAAAGACATGCGCAGCTTCTTCAAAAGCCTTGTTGACATCACCCTTGACGCATCGCGGTTGATAATCAAAGAAGCTTTCAGCGTCAATGGCTTGCTCAATGGTAATGACCGAGTCCATGTCTTCGTACTCAACCTTAACAGCCCGTGCGGCTTCTGCGGCAATCTCCTGATCAGCCGCAACAATCAACCCAATGCATTGGCCCTGGAAAAACACTTCACCGTCAGCGAAAAACGGCTCAGATCCGACCGGAGTTGGCGCCCAATAGTTGGCCTCACGACTCGGCATGTCGTCCAGATCACAATACCCATGCACGCCTGGGATCTCCAAAGCCTTGGAATAGTCCACCGACAAGACCTTTGCTCGTGCCCGAGTCGACATGACTTGAACAGCAAACGTTTCACCATACTGAGGTGGAATGTCATCGACATACACAGCCTCACCGGTAACTTGCTTCATAGCAGCCAAGTGTGGATTGCTCTTACCAACGACAGTTCCTTCGTATGGGTTGGCCAAGTTCCGGTCACCCACAGGTCTGGATACTCGAGTCACTTCAGCAAATGCATCAGCATCATATCCGTCGCAGCCGCTCAGCCCAATTGAATTCAGCAATTCATTGTAGAACTTGTAGAAGAACGAAACGACCAATGTTCGTCGATATGCAGCCATTCCACCGACCACAGAATAAGGCATGTCAAATTCTCGCAGCAGCGAGTCAGTGACCTCTTCCAAGATTTGCTTCTGGGTCTCTGGCCGGATGACCTTGCCTTCAAGCAATTCACCAGTCTTCCGAGCACCCATAGTCATCGGGCCCACACCACCAAATGCCAGGCGAGCCTTGGTGATCTTGAAATCTTGATCCATGGCAATTCGCAAACACGTGGTGACAATGGCAATATCGTCATCCTTTCTCTTGGCTTGCTTGTATGACCGCACCACTTCATTAGACTTTTGTACTTCTGGAACAAAGATCTTGGTGATGATTGCATGACTTGGAAGCTTGGTATTTCGATACGAAATGAAGAATTCGCTCATGCAAATCTTCTGTTCGCCATCAGAGACACTTTCCACAGTCAGAATTGCTTCAGCAGCAACCAGCACCGGATTCAAATCCGAAATCGGCGACGCAGTGGCAATGTTACCAGCTGGTGTAGCAGCATTTCGAATCTGCCGACCAGCAAAGTATTTGAGCTGCTCAGCCATGCATTTGAAGACCTGATACTGTGGACCCTTGTGGCCAAGATCTTCTACCACATGTTCCAGCTTGGTGAGGCTGATATTAGCACCAAATTCCAACCCTTCACCCGGAATGTACTTCCACTGCTTCAGCTCTTCGACATCATTGGCATACACCGAGACGTTATAGTTGGCAGCCTTCATCTTGATCTCAATCTGGATCTCCGAAGCACCACCAACAATCTTGGAATTTGGATATGCATGTTTAATGTCCAGTAGCTGTTGCTTGGTCACTGGCCGGAACCACACCTTCTTTTCGTTGCCAAAGTACAACGGTGCTAGCTCATAGCTTTGTAGCTTTGGAGGGAAAATCAACTCGGTATCCGGTCGGTACGGCTTCAACTCGAGGCCGTTAGGAGTGAACAACTTGTTCATGTCAATCTCCTTTTCATCGCTGCCACTCGGTCGAGCAGTGCCAGTCTTGCAGCATCCCCCAGAACTAGTCTTGCAACATCCATCCTGGGCTTTTGCTTCCTCGGCATGTCCATTGGTGGAACCATTGCCATTGCCGTTGACTTCGATTTCGACGCCATTGCCGTTGGCTTTAACACCGTTACCATTGCCGTTGGCCTGAACACCATTGCCATTGCCGTTGGCTTGAACACCGTTACCATTGCCGTTGGCGTGAACGCCGTTCCCGTTGGTTTGAACGCCGTTACCATTAGCAACGCCATTACTGTTGCCGTTGGCAACAGAAACACCGTTGCCATCAGCCTCCACTCCGTTGGCGGCAGGCTTTTTATCTCGGCAACACCCGCCTTTACGTCCGCAGCTGAACGTATTGGCAGCGTCCAAGATCGGCTTGTACCCTGTGCATCGACACAGATTACCGTCGAATGTCTCTGCGACTTCGTCTTCAGACGGCGTAACAGTATTCCGAAGCAAGGCGTACAAACTCATGACAATCCCTGGGGTGCAGAACCCACATTGACTGCCATGAAACAACGCGATTCGTTCTTGTGCCGGATGTGGATTCTCTGAGTTGCCAATCCCTTCGACCGTGATCAAATGCTTCCCTTCCACAGCAATCAACGGTACAATACACGCATTAAGCGCTGAGTGTCTGTCTCTTGTTAGCCCTTGGATCGTAATTTCGCTGCCACTTACATGACCTTCTTTTCATCCTGATCATATGCAGCAACGACCACGGTGCAAGCACCGCAGCCGCCTTCAGAACATCCTAGTTTTGTCCCCGTAAGACCGATATTTCGAATATAATCAAGTAGCGTCCCACAAGGATCTGGATTCGTAACTTCTTGAAGTTTGCCGTTCAAATAGAACGTCAACTTGTTGCTAAAGTTGTTGTGGCCCAAGGCCTGATGCAGCTGTAGAGGCTTGGACTCTATTGGTACCGCAATAGGGGGAGGCGGAGGAGGAGCCATCGTTAGAACTTATGCCAATGTCGAGTCTTCAAAATATGAATTTAGTTGAGTATAGGACAGAAAGAAGAGAGTCGTTGCTATATATCCTACAAATAAACAAGCCAACCACTGACGGGGTAATTATCAACGGTGTAAGCGCACCCGACGGCATCCATTCTTGCGGGGACCCGCCTTGGCCCGGGTGCCGGCGGCTTGGCATTCCATCCGCCGGCACAGCTCATTACGGGGAGTTGCCCGAATCAAGCCTGTGTGCGCGAAGCCAACGTGCCAGCGGGTGCTTCCAAAGACCCGTCGCCAGTGGCGCACCCAAGGGCCCGTCGCCCTGGCCGTGCCTCCAATGGGCAAGCCCGTGCCGGTGGAATTTTTCTTGCTGCTGAGCTTAAATCGCTTGTAAAATACCAGCGCCGCTCGTGCGGTTTCCCAAGCACAGAGCAATTACGGATAGTAGGGATACCGGCGGATATCCTTGAGTTCCAGTGGTATGTTGTTCTTTTCGGCCAGCTTTTTGAGCTGCTGGTTCTCGTCCAGCAACGCTGTTAGGTAATCCACCGCTATAGTCTTCGTTAGCCACTCGCTCTTCTCCTACACATACTTTTGGTCAATACGATCGCCTCGCTTCGGCCTTGGCCCGGATCCAAGTCAGGCACAATGGCAGTGATTTTGTCGAAACCAACCCGAATGGCAGCCCGCCGCTTCTTTTCTGATGCAATGTGATTGGCCTTTTTCTCCTCGGGCGATAGCAGCTCGCCGGGCTGTTTCTGTACCCGGCTAGAGGCCTGGTCGGAAACGATGGATTTGCGCCGTTGTGTTGGTGCCGAGTTCGATGAAGTGGATGACGATTGGTCGGACATGACTGCGATCACATATGCCGGTTGGACGTTTGCAGAAAGAGAGAGAAATAAAAAAACAAAGAGTGCGGAGAGTGTTGATTAAATGCGTCTGGAGAAGGGGTGTAGTGGAAATCACATGTTGGATCGGGTATGGCAAGGTGAAGGTGGAGAAATTTTGGGGAGCGCGCAGCGCTGGGCACGGCGGCACCCCAGCCGGTTACAGTTAGGAGGCTCGATGTTCAGGGACCATATCTCAGAGCGGCGTTAACAGGAGCGATTCTACTGTTCGCTATGAGGGGTATGGTGTGGCGTTTGGGAACTCAGCTAATCGGGATTGCGGTTGGAGATGTAATTGTAAGCTGTCCAAGCCATTAACGGAAGGGCAGAGCCGCACAGTTAGCGCCCTTGCGCTAATCGCCGGCTGTCGGCTGGCGCTTGCTTGGTCCAACCAAACTGAGGTTCGGTCGGTTGTTGTAGCCGTAGTGATTATAGCGATCGTAGCTGTGGTGATTATAGTGATCCGTGTTGTTTGTTCTTGTATGGCGGGTTAGGTATGAATGGTGTCATGGCGGCTCGGCAAGGCGGGCGGTTTGACAGGGGGCGGGCGGGCAGCGTTGGCTGACCAGCCACCAATCTGTGACTAGCCGTTGCCGAGCAACGGCGTTGGGCGTGAGCCGCAGATTTGTTTGTTTAGTTATGTCAATTGATGGTACGTACTAGCATGAACATAATGAAATCTGCTGCAGAGCCATGCCACTCCGTAGGCATCAACCCTGATATCGCCATTTGAGAGCATTATTGTTTTATTCACTGCATACAGGCGGTTGACCCCTGTCCCAGGCTCTACTTTGGTCATTTCCAAGTCAACGCAGCCTAATAGACAGTATCACCGCCCAAATAGCGCAGAATTGGCTGAATCCATGAAGATTCATGCACAGCAGACACAAGCTATGGAGTGAGAGTCCACGTCGATCGCAGTGCCGCATCTGCAGATAAGCTTGGATGACGCATCGTGTCGGAGCCCGCTCAATGAGCACTATCTACCCACCCCACTCCACAGTATATAAATACTGGTGCCGTGCATCTAATCAACTTGCTTCACGACTTTTACGCTAAAGAGTATGCCAATCGCAGACGATACAGGGCACAAGTGAGCTAACGAGAACCAGTGAAGTTGCAATTATTGAATGCGATCGCTTTGACGGCTGCTGCTGCTTCGGCAATGGTGGTTGGGCCGGAAGTGGAACAGGTGATGATGAACCAGGAACCATTGTCCCTTGGTGGCAAGACTAAAGACTTGTTTGCGGGCCAGTTCTTCCAGGATTTGCTCAAGCAGGTAGGTCAATCGGTTGAAGATGTGCCATTGGAAGCACGACGAATCTGGACCGATGTGTTCACACAGCTGCCCAGAGACGATGCAGTGGGAATGGCCCGGGACACTCTCAAGACTATGAGAGAGAAGCTGGGGTTTTCGGTGCCAAAGAACAAGGGTATTCCAGAAGAAGGGTGGCAATTCAACACCCAAGATGAAGAAGGGTATTCCTTGCGAAGTAAGAAGATCGACCCAGAAAGCCTTCAGCTGAACACCGGCAAGACTTACACCGGGTATTTGGATGTGACCGAGAACGACCATTTGTTTTATTGGTTCTTTGAATCTCGAAATGACCCAAAGAACGACCCCATCATCCTGTGGATGAACGGTGGTCCAGGCTGCTCGTCTGCCACAGGGCTCTTTTTCGAATTGGGGCCGTCGTCTATCAACGCTACTGCCCAACCGTACTTCAATCCAAATTCGTGGAACTCCAATGCCAGTGTCATTTTCCTTGACCAACCAGTAGGCGTGGGTTACAGCTACGAATCGGAAGGAGCTAGCTCGGGCGATGCACCAGCTAGCACCCGTTCTGCCGCCAAGCATGTATACAAGTTCTTGAAGCTGTTTCTGACCCAATTCTCCGAATACCAAGACTTGCCATTCCACATCTTCACCGAGTCCTACGGTGGTCATTACGGTCCTGGATTCGCTAGTGAAATTGTTCGACGGCAGAAAGATTCCACCCATTTCGATGGCCCAACTATCAACTTGAAGTCGTTGGGTGTCGGTAACGGTATTGTCGACCCATTGACCCAGCAACAAGCCTACCATGACATGGCTTGTACCACCAAGGGCGGCGCTGAACCAGTGCTGAATGCCACCCAATGCGAAGGTATCCAAGAAGCTATGCCTCGATGTGAGACTTTGCTGCAAACTTGTTACGACTCGGATAATACCTATGTTTGTCTTGCAGCCTCATGGTACTGCGGCTCAAAGATCACCCAGCCATATTACCAAACGGGCCGTAACCCATACGACGTCCGACAAGACTGCATTGGTAACGCCCTCTGCTATGAAGAGCTTGAATGGGTTGAAACGTTCTTGAACAACCCAGATGTTCAACACACTGTAGGATCTGAAGTGACCGAATTCACTGGATGCTCCAGTGAAGTCGGCGCCAGATTTGCTACTACCGGTGACCACTCCAGACCATTCCACCACGATGTTGCCTACTTGTTGAACAACGACATCCCAGTGTTGGTGTATGCCGGCGACAAAGATTACATCTGCAACTGGTTGGGCAACCGCGCCTGGACTGACGCGTTGACAGACTATGAACTCAACGGTGAGGATGGCCACCAACAATTCGCTGAAGCGCCTACTGTTGATTGGAAGGTCGACGGCGCCGTGTCCGGTAGCAAGAAAAACGCCGGCCATTTCACGTTTTTGCGAGTGTTCGATGCTGGACACATGGTCCCTTACAACAAGGGTCCTCAAGCTCTAGCTATGGTCAACGCCTGGATCGGTGGTGATTACGCCTTGAAAAGCACCTAAATATTTGTTTACGTAAGAATATACAGTTTATTTTCTGCAGCTACATGCCATGCAAACCCGTCATGATATACCGGGTGGATGCGTTTGAACAAACCGGACGGCGGGGGAAAGATCTGCTCCACCCGGTTGCCCAGATGCGGCGGGCATGATGAGTTCCCATCAATATACAGCCGTTGCAGATTTGGACATATTTCTTTGAGTTTCGCAATCACCGGCTTGAGGGGTTCTGTTCCTAACACCAGCACTTTCAAAGACCGCAATACAGTCGAAGATATTGTGAATTTTCCCGGATCAATGCGTACCAACAGTGTCTCCAAACTGGCCCTGCAATCTGCCAAAGCAGGTAGTCCGCCGCGAATAAATGCCCCTGACAAATCCAACTGTTTGAGATTCGGCCTCTCAACCGATAGAAATGCTGCAACCCGATTCAGCGTATGGATAGAATATCGATAATCCCCGATAATTGCCAGCATCTTCAGATTCGGCAATTCTGAAACCCGCAAAAACTCGCCCTTGATAGAATCCAGCGTCAGAGATGTCAGCGACTCAAATATCATGGCATCGGATTTCATCTCAACATCCAAATAGGTCAATTTGGTAACAGTCGGAGGAAGATTCTCCACTGCTGACGGCCCATGTATCGTCGATCGATAATCGAGTTCCCGCAAGTTATGACATTGTTCAAGCACCCAATCCAAGGGATCATCAAAATCATCTTCAGTCGATTCATTCAACACATGTATCCGTTCCAATAGTTCATAATCTAGTACCAACGCATCGCGCCGCACCGCTGTGGTACAGTTCATCATGGCCACACTTACCACATTGTCGGCTGCCGCCGCACGGCCGGTGACTTTGGACATCTCATGCAGAGTAATGCATTTGAATGCAGATTTGCTCATTGCCTGTAGATACGATTCTAGAGGCACTTCTGTTTCGTCAAATGCTACTCCGATCCATTGAGCGTTTGTGGCTAGCTTCAGCACTTTTATTGCTAGGGCCGGCCGGGCAGCTCCTACGCACATGGTCACAATTTTGGCTCGATGCACTTCTCTGAGAGCAACATCTTCATCTTTCAAAACGATTCTCAAGCTAGACCCCGTCTTTTCCTTCAAAAATAATTCGTCACCAATATCATATTGGAACATGTCCTCGAAATGTACATGTCGCCAAAACACTGGCTGAAGCAGTTGATGCAAGTACACATTTACCGATCTCAACAAGCACACTTCGTTGCAATAGTCCAAAATATTGTAAACCAATTCTGCTGGTAATTTTCCGAGCATATTGACATTTTCTGGTTCCTGGAAGAAGAAAAGGAACAAGAAAAAGAAGTTTGCCTGGAAAAAACAAAGGTTGCTGATTTAAGACCTGGCTTGCTCGAGACAGTATGACGTCTCTCTCCGCCTTTTTTTTTTTTTATATGCGGTTCAGCACTTGCCCGCTATTTCGATATTGGTTTTTTCCTTTAGACTCTGTTACAATCTCTCCAAAGTAACAGGTTTAAAATTTCGAATGCCCGTTTCAAGTTCAAGTATCGACATACCATAAAAAGACACTCTCAATCATGGGCCCTACAAGAGGATCAGGAAAAAGTAGGGTGCAGGGCGCGCTCCCAGCCCTACCGCCGTTATGAAACAAGTGACAGACATCGCCACGCTTTCATTTATCTTCCTAACAGTAGACACACCAAAAATATACAAACAATGAAGCTCTCGCTACCGCCGTTGACTCGAGCCTTGGTTGCCGCGTTCTTGGTGCTGTCAGTGGCGACGGGTATGCTCCGATACATGGCATATAACCACCTTGTACAAGAGATTCTGAACAGGCCCAATACGCCTGACGGCGAGACGCCAACGATGCCAAAGGTCAACGACCTGTTTGTACCGTATCTGACATTTGTACCGGGCATGTCGGTAATATATCCCTGGACTTTGCTCACCAGCAGCTTTGTTGAGCAAAGTGTGATCGGGGTGGCGATTGCAGCAACGTCATTGACATTGTGCGGCCGGTATCTAGAGCGGGTATGGACAAGTCGCGAGTTTGCGCAATTTATTGCAATTCAGACAGTGGCAGCGAATTTTCTGACTGCCATGATACTGGTTCTATTGTATGCATTTACTCGAAGTGAAGCACTATTGATGACCGTGGTGAGTGGCGGAAGCGGTATCCAAGCCGGATTTCTGGTGGCATTCAAGCAATTGGTACCAGAGCATGCCATTGTATTGTTCCAAGGCGCATTACGGTTTCATGTAAAACATTTGATCATGCCCACATTAATGCTGTATTCTACAATGGGGTTCATTTTCCGTGATGCCACAATGGTGATTCTTCCGTGGGTGGGGTTCATGACGGCCTGGATTTATCTGCGGTTCTATCGAATTATGTACACTGATTCATTGTTACCAATGAGTAATTCTTTGACATCTGGCGAAAGCGAACAGACCAAAATTCGCGGCGATGCTAGTGATACGTTTGCATTGGCCGATTTCTTCTATCCAGAACCATTGAAACAGACCATTGCAGCAATTCCCAACGCTGTATTTTCCGCACTGGTATCAATCAACATATGCACGCCGTTCAACTCGGATGAGATCGACGCAGGCAACCTGCGGGCATCGATGCGGACAGGGTCGGTGAGCGAGGAATCGAGTGATGCAAATCGTCGTCGAGCATTGGCATTAAAAGTTCTTGAAGAACGGTTACAAACTAATTGATCTGGAAAAATAAAAATACAGTCATCATTATCATGAAGAAGAAGAACCATCGGAATAATAATTGTTGAATTGCCTTTCACAGCCACCAGAATCATGGTCACATCGCAGCACCGCTACAAAGTCTCCCTCGGAATACAACAGTTCGTGGTCGCCAGTCTCAACCAGTGAGCCCAGCTGTTTGGCAGGAACGACTGCCAATTTCTGCAAAAACGTGTGATGCCATTGTAGCAAATGGTTAATGGCATCGTTGACATTACGAGTGATGTCAAAGTTTTTATACAATCGATGTAGACTGTCGTTCCAGTAGTCTAGCAGGGCCCTTGAATTGTCGCAATTTTTAATAATGAACGAGGCAGGGTTCATACCCTTTTCATCTTGACCCATGATGAGGATGGTTTGGTGGGCCCGGACCGTAGATATTGTCTTGATGATATCAGAGTCCTTGACAATTCGCTGTTCCCGCTGCATCATTTTGTCGAGCTGCATTTCCTCCACCAAATCGTCAATTTTGATATGCTTGTTCATGATTAACGAATTCTGGCTCACGAAGAAAAAGTACTCTGCATCAGGGAAACTATGCATTGCAGCTCGTACCACGGCGAGCTTGGCCCATTTTTTGTAATCATATGAGTCCCGCAATGAATCCTGATAATCAGTGACCCATTGACAAAAGAGTCCATATCCATGTGTAGATACGTATTCTTGGCGGTTTTGAACAACATTTCGCAGATGTCTTTCTGAGTACCGTTCATAATCCAGATCGGTCACCACGACAACCTGCGGCGTGGCTCCGGCATGAATCAAGGTGGTGACAGGCTGAGGATCTTGAACCGACGCAGCATCTTTCTTCAGCTGGTTCACCAGATCCAAGTTCGGTACGATCATGGAATTTTTGGATTTTTCGGTTCTATAATGCATACCAGCAATTGGTCGGTTAGTAGCAAAGGTACGGCCCGGAGGAGGCAATAGACTTCTGATCATCAAGACCATTGTCAGTAGAGCCACTGTCAATATAACGGCTCGCCAAATTCGGGTCTTGACATTGTTGCCAGGTCGACGATATGACGTGGAATCTTTGTGGTCGTAACCAAATTCGTACCCGTACTGATCCGCTGCAGCCTCCGGGCGGTCCGCACCGCGTAACCTGGTGTTCAAAGGCATTCGCAGCGATTCAAAAGACGGTAACAGCGACTTTCCAGGCTGTATATGATCAGTCCCTAGAAGCATTCTCTTGTAAGAGCGTGCCTACGGGTATGAGTGGGTGCTTAATAGGTAGATAACAAGAAGAAGAAAAAAAGAAGGGGAGAAAAAATTATGCACAAATAAAGGGGTTCCTTCCACTCCAACCAGCTCAGGAGATAAAACTTTTTAGCCACCTCATGCAATTGCCAAGCTGACCATGCAGTGCCGGCCCAATGGATCTGCTGAATGCCGTTCAGATGCAGCTGCTTAGACATGGACCGGAAACTGCCCTACTAAGGACTTCTGGTGCAGGCTCATGCAAGGACAAAAAGTGATTAATATGACGAGCGATTGGCATGCTTCGGCACCTCCCTCCCACCCGGCAGGCCTGCCACTGCCAATCGATCGCCGTACCTGGGATATTTCGATTTATGCCCTGCTGCAGGGGAGAGTGCCAGATGTCGACATCAAAGCTCCCCCCTGACCAGCCCCAGAGGAACAGATGGTAATCGCGGTATCCTGGGTCCAGGGCGAGACTCAACGCTGAAATCAAACCCAGGCTGTCACTGCACCCCTAATCATCAACTCGGTAGGTCTACGGAGAATCATTAGCACAAGCCACGTGATCTCAACCACGTGACCGGTAGCTATTGGGCAGCCGATGCCCTAGGCGTTCCAGCCGTTTGGCATATACGTGACGGGAAATTAAGATGCGGCGATTCGCTCTTAGAATATAAGACTCAACCGTAGCACGGCCGGTGCACTAGTCGGAATCTCTCGTATCGTTACTGCTTTTTTTTTTCAATTCTTCAATTACTTTTCCAAGACGCATCGGATGGGTATCCAGGCGGATTGCCCACCACCCATGCGTGCCTGATGATACAATAACAAGCTCGAGCGAAGCGAGCAAAAAGAAGAAGCTGCACGCAGTGCGTCTTATGGCCGAGCGTAGCGGGATCTTTTCTGTTGTAAGACGCACTGCGTGCAGCTTCTTTTTTTGCTCGCTTCGCTCGAGCGTAGCTTGGTTTGCTGAGTATCGGTGCGGCGGCGATTGCTGAGCGTTGTATAAGACCCCGTGTATCCATAGTATCAGTAAGAAGTTAATCAATTCTATTGTTGTAAATCTATTGTATGCGATGTGGGATAACAACAATACCAAATACTATCAACAACTGGTACAAATCGAGTGCGGAACGCGCGCACGACAATTTTTTGAACAGCCGCACAGCCGGCAAAACGGCGGCAGTAGCTATAATCACAGCATAAAGGGTCAAAAAGCAGGTGAACAGTATTTGCCTGTGCTATTTTATCACAAGCTATCGTTGTCGTGGGTTGGGTGCAGTCCGGCTTCGACGAAGAATAGTCTCCTTTCGGATGCAATGCGGCTTATGTTCGCAAATTTCGAGATAGTGGCGGTCGTGGGTACAACGGCATCTGGCGCCCAGACAGTTTTTTCGCGAGTTATTTTCAACCGGTGTTTCCTGGACCAAGTGTTCTGGATTAAAACATATAACATTGTTGCACAGGTGAGATACCTGTAAGTCTGAGGAATAAGGACGTCCAGTAGAGATGTACGCAATTCCATGGACCGTATATACTATTTTGGTGGATTTTTTTCCTGGTCCTTTTCGTCCTTTTTGTCGAGTTGATTCTTTGCCTTTATGCTGGACATTTTCATTCTCTATCGCAATCCCAACTTGGCGGTAGTCACGGTGCTTCATGTTTGGTTTATAATTCCAACACCCCAGATCATCAACCTCAGTTGAGGCGCTGTTGCGATATTCTTCCACTAGCGCTTTAGCTCTTTCAATGCCGATCTCTTGGAGGTGTTCTCGGTGTGGCCTCTTAGTACTTGGCGCCGCTTGGCTGGAAGGTTGAGACTCTTGTGAACCCATGTGTTAGATGTAGTAGTGTGTGGAGGGGATGTGGGAAGAAATTGCGTCCCAATGGATAAATGGCAACTGGCTTGAGAACATCTCGTATATCACCACCGTCTAGAATGCTGGGGATTCGACCATCCAAGTCTTCCTGCACATGGCTGGCGTTTTTTGTGGTGCTTGTTCGGGTCGATGCAATGCGATATTGCAAGCCACAGTCTCACGAATGGTACGTGCGGCTCAGCCCACCATGTGTCCCGGCAACACTATCAGGGCTCCGAGGTAAGTACGGTTTTTCTACTCAATCGAATATATTATAGCAAACTTTTATATAACAATATAATTAACTAATCATCGAATATTTAATTGACCTTCTTACCGGGACAAACAGCGTCGAAACCTCCCTGGAGTTCTATGCCGCTCATGTTGAACGGATTCCAGCGCTGGATGAATCTGTTCTACAGTAAGGTCCATAATAAATTAAATACTTGACTTGGCTCGCTCTGCTCGGGTGAACATTTCTTATCACCAAAATGCGTCCCAGCCCTGGAACATTTACCGACTCCGGCGGAGCGGACTCGCCCGACCGCATATCTCACTGAGCTCGGTCGTTCAACTTGTTCAGTCGAACCAAATACGGGAAACCGCCTGGAAAACCTGATTTCGCTTCTGAAATTGGTCGTACACATGGTTCTTGTGAAGCGGCACGAGCAAACCCCAACAATGTGTGCTGGCTTCCCTTTATTCTCCAAAACTAGCCCATCCCATCTCTACCAGCCAGTTGGCTCATCGAAGCTACAATAGGATGATAGTGGACAGGTATATAAAGGAATCGAATCTTTTAAAACTTTTTCGGTAATGGCCGGTACGATTATATCGGTTCAGTTCCAACAAGTGCCAACGACTCGACCTGCGTCTGATTTCTTATTCTTCTCCTTTCAATTCATAAAACGCAAATAACGTCTCATGAAGCGTTTGGAAGGCTTGAAATTATTACGTTTCGGCATCTTGCGAAGAGCTCGTCTTAAATGAAAAGTTTCTCTGAAACTAATTCTTCGTCACCATTCATCCTTATCATCCAATGAACATATAAAAACTCCAATTCAGAGAATCGCAAAAGCCACAGAACCTGCAAGTGTGTGCAATTCAGTGGAGAAACTCTTGGCACCTCTCTGGTACACAATATTCGGGCTGAGAGCCTGATCCTATTCAGGCAAATTGAGTACTGCTCGCTGAATTAACTTGCCGTCAATCTTCAAAATCTCCAAGTTTGGAGGAACCCAAGACCAACTCGGGTCATCTTTGAAGGGATCTTCGACATTGCGTAGATCTAGCACCTTCATTGTCTCACATTGAGACAGCCATTGCCTGAATGAATCCAAAACCTCGTATTGGTTGTTCACACTGAGCCGCACCAACGATTTCGCAAGTAAATCTCCGCTATTTTTTTCCTGAAATAGCATTTCAGTACAGTGGGCAGCATTCTGGCCGTCCATTATCAAGGTTGTGATGTTTTTCAAATTTTTCAGTGACACCTTGAAAGCCGCAATTGGGCTAGCCATGCCTGTAATGTTGATGACTATCTCCCTTTCGTCCTCTGAGCACACAGCAAACTTTGTAACAGCAATACGTTCAAATTCATCTTGATAAGAAAAATTGTATTCTGTATCATCAAGAGGAAGCTTGCCCGTAGTATCGATGAATATTTCCTTTGCCACGTCTGCGTAGCTGTGCATAAGCTCAGCAACAGCAGAAACACGTTCAATTTTGTCATCAAAATCAACATCATCATCATAGTCAACATCGTCAGCATCAACATCGTCAGCATCAACATCGTCAGCATCAACATCGTCAGCATCAACATCGTCAGCATCAACATCGTCAGCATCAACATCGTCAGCATCAACATCGTCAACATCATCAGCATCAGCATCAACATCGTCAACATCATCAGCATCAGCATCAGCATCAGCATCAGCATCAGCATCAGCATCAACATCAGCATCAGCATCAGCATCAGCATCATCATCATCATCATCACTCATCGTGTATGCTTGCATCGTGTATGCCAAATCCGGGTAGCCGTGCGTAAACTCTGCAAAACGTTCAATTTCGTCTTCGTCGTCATCAACATCATCGTCATCACATTCATAACCAGTTACCGTGTGTTCTATCAGCGGGTGTGTTTCCAAGTTACATGCAACACTGATTTTTTCAACGTTCGTGCACTTTTTTCGGAGTTGCTTGAAAAGCCACTGGTACAGTGTATTTTCGGTTGTATCCCACTCAACATGGCCATTGAACGTGTAGTCAATCCAATCCTTCTTGAGGAAAAAGCAACCGGAAATACTGATAGTTTTGACTCTTTCCAATGAGCTATCTAGTTGCCCGAGTTTGACTTGTTCTACAAACCTTCCCAGCTTGTTGCCAATATTGATATATTCCCTTTGGCACACATGTTCGCCGACTGTGGCGTATCGAAGACAGCACTGGCTACAAGGCCCAGCATATGGCGCCATGGCCCACGTGCTTGTCCTGACTAGACCACTCTCAATAATGATATGCAGGTGAGCCCATGGGTCGTAGATCTGCTGGTCGAGTTGCACATATATCCGAGAGCAGGTCGACCGGAGCGCCAGAACATACTTCGACGGCAGCTCGCTGGCAATCATCTCCATCAGCTCGACTGGCATAGATAGAATGGACATGGTATCAATAAGAATTCCAGTTAGTGCGTATGTTTCGGTGGAGAACAGAACACGAACAATAAGACAACCAGAATAGAAGGAAAAAATGGGACAGAACTTATGGGAGGGGGAGAGGGAGAGTGTATACGTTAATGAGGGTTGCTGGGAAGGCCATTGGGCTAGATACTACGCTCCAAGAGCAATTTTAAAGTCCCCCTCTGCTACTGAACCTTCCATTCCTAAAGGCATTGCTGAGCCGCACAGGATCGAGATGGCTAACGTCACTACTGAGCCTGGACTCGAACCCTAGGGGGCGGAGGAGCTTCCAGCTAGTCCCTCTTCTTTATCACATCTATTATTGAAAGCTGGACGATTCGTGAGGCGATTCACAATTAGCGGACAATGGGCTGGAATTAATTTTGATATGCTAACCATCTATTCAGGTTCAGGAACAGGCACTAATCCGGTTACCAGCTTCCAACTGTTATGCCATTACTTATATAGCGTGCGCGCGCCACATTTTTATCACTATCTTTACTCTTGCCTGTTTAACGCTCCTCTCAGAGACTTGTGTAGCGACCGGTTGCCATGGATACAACCATGGCAAGGGTGTTGAACCTAATCAACTTTAACTAGAGCGGCCAGACGAGATGACGAGATGGTCGCAAACAGTCGTTCTTAGTGGCGCTTGCCGATTGATTTAAGCGCGCGACTGCGACTGCAACCGCGATGGGCAGCCGCAAGCTGCAGACAGATGGCATCCTTCGGAGGGTCGGAGGAACAGACCAACCAAAGTGATCCATTTGTCCGACAGAGCATTCTCTGACAGGGGGGTGGCTGCACGCATTGGAGTGGGAGTGGGACAGTAGATCAATCCGGAGGTGTGGAGTAGGGTGTGAAGTCAGCTGGTCTGGGCGAGGTGGAGGTTGGCAGGCCCATCATCTCATTACAACGTTAAATACCGTGGAGTACCCCCGCAGTATTTAAATTCTTGAATCTGTCTCCTTATTTTCCGGATTCTGTTACAATCGAAACCATCGACATGAGCCAAGCAACCAAGGAACACAAAGTCGTTGCTGAGGCACACAACGTCAAGCTGGTGCCTCCCCCAGCCGCTTTCTTCAAGTATGCTCTGAAACCATTACAAGGCTAACCATGCATGATGCAGAAACCACCCAAGCAAACCACATTTGTCCGGTATGGACGAATATAACAAAATCTACGAACAAAGTATCAACAAGCCGAACGAATTCTGGGGTAATCTAGCTCGAGAAGCTTTGTCTTGGGACAAGCCCTTCACTACAGTTAGCAGTGGTGGGTTTGAACATGGTGATGCGGCATGGTTTTTGGAAGGCGAATTGAACGCGTGCTATAATGCTGTCGACAGACACGCATTGGCTAATCCAGACAAGCCCGCCATTATTTACGAAGCCGATGAACCGAATGAGGGTCGTATTATCACATACGGAGAACTTCTGCGGGAAGTCAGCAGAGTTGCCCTGACTTTGCGATCTTTGGGGGTCAAAAAGGGGGATACCGTCGCTGTGTATCTTCCAATGATTCCTGAAGCATTGTATACTCTGCTTGCAATTGTCAGACTTGGGGCCGTGCATTCGGTCGTTTTTGCTGGGTTCTCGTCTGGATCTTTGCGGGACCGAATCTTGGATGCCGACTCACGAGTGGTGGTAACTACCGACGCTTCACTGCGAGGCGGAAAGCTCATTGAAACCAAGAAGATCGTTGACGAAGCATTGAAACAAACTCCAAATGTGCGACATGTATTGGTTTTCAAGCGAACTGGGAAAGAAATCCCATTTGTTGAGGGCCGAGATAAATGGTGGCATGAAGAAGTTATCAAACACCGACCATATTGCCCGCCGGTATCAGTGTCGTCTGAAGATCCAATCTTCTTGTTGTATACTTCGGGCTCCACTGGTAAACCGAAGGGTGTCGTGCATTCCACTGCTGGATACTTGATTGGTGCTGCGGCTACCACCAAATATGTGTTTGACATGCATCCCAGTGACATTTTGTTCACTGCTGGGGATGTCGGTTGGATCACTGGTCACACTTATGTTGTCTATGGCCCTTTGCTTAACGGTGCAACCACTGTGGTGTTTGAAGGTACTCCTGCGTATCCAAACTTTTCGCGGTACTGGGACGTTGTTGACAAGCACCAGGTGACCCACTTTTACGTTGCACCGACTGCTTTGAGATTGTTGAAGCGTGCTGGGACCCAGCATATCCACCATGATCTCAGCTCGTTGCGAACTTTGGGATCTGTGGGTGAGCCAATTGCTCCAGATGTATGGACCTGGTATGACGAAAACATTGGTAAGGGCAATGCTCACATTTGCGACACTTATTGGCAAACTGAGACAGGGTCGCATGTCCTTGCGCCAATGGCAGGTGTCACCCATACCAAGCCAGGGTCGGCATCGTTCCCCATGTTTGGTATCGATCCTGTGATTATTGACCCTATTACAGGCAAGGAGATGCTTGGCAATGATATTGAAGGTGTCTTGGCTATTCGGTCTCCTTGGCCGTCAATGGCTCGTTCAGTGTGGAATGCTCATGCCCGATATTTGGATACCTATCTCAAGCCATATCCGGGCTATTATTTCACTGGTGATGGATGTGGACGAGACCACGACGGTTACTACTGGATCCGAGGTCGAGTTGACGATGTGGTTAATGTTTCTGGCCATCGATTGTCGACTGCCGAGATTGAAGCCGCATTGATCGAGCATCCGTCTGTGGCTGAATCGGCAGTGGTCGCTATCGCCGACGACCTGACCGGCCAAGCGGTGAGTGCATTTGTCGCGTTGAAAACGCCACCCACTGACGAGGCTGCTGCCAAGAAGGATTTGATTCTGCAAGTGCGAAAGCAAATCGGTCCGTTTGCCGCTCCAAAGAAGGTGCTGTTGGTCGACGATCTGCCCAAGACTCGTTCGGGTGAGATCATGCGGCGAATCTTGCGAAAGGTGTTGTCTGGTGAAGAGGACTCCCTCGGCGATATCTCGACTCTGGCTAATCCAGAGATTGTTCAGCACATTATCAGTGTGGTTCATCATTCCAAATAATCTCTGACATTTTGTGATAGTTTTGTACTTTTGTTTTTAATGAATACTGTGATCGTACCCCAATGACCGCCGCAGGAGCCGCACCGATACTCAGCTTGCATACCCAGCTTAGCTCGAGCGAAGCGAGCTAAAAGAAAAAGCTGCACGCAGTGCGTCTTACAAGAGAAAAGATGCCGCTGCACTTGGCTAAAAGACGCACTGCTACGCTCGATATGTAATGCGGTCATCATTTCACCAAACTGTATAGAGGAGCGTACATGAAGGTATTTATTTATTCAGAATCATCAAGATACTTTGGCTAGAGCATTTGCAGAATTTTTTTTAATATTTGCCACCCACCCTGTGGTTGGTGACAGCAGCTCGAGAAAAGCGCGAAAAGGTCGCGCCTCCATCGCGACGCTCCCACCCACCGGACTTCTCTATCTACACAGGCAAAGATGCAATGCCGCCGCTCCATGAATTCACCAAAAAGCTTCAACAACATGAGGTTGTGGACGAGCAAGGGTCGGAATACGGCGCCACGTCATTCGGTGGGTTTGGCGAGTACTTTGCGAACAAAATGGTCAAGCTTCGCAACCAAGCAATCGAAGCTGCCGGTGACGACAATGACGGTCCCGGATCGACCATATTCAAAGACTGCGTCGTATACATCAACGGCTACACGACGCCGCCTGCTCAGGAGCTCAAGCGGCTGATCACCAAGCACGGTGGGATCATGTGCCATTATCTAGCCGGCAAGTCGTACGCCACGCACATTGTGGCGTCGAATTTGACCGCAAGGAAGAAAATCGAGTATGCTAAGTATAAAGTAGTAACTCCAGATTGGGTTGTGGAGTCTGTTCAACAAGCCAAACGACTCTCATGGCATAATTACCGGGTTGTTAACGAGGGCCCATATCAACGCACTGTGGCGACGACGACTGCACTGGAACATGAGATCGACTGTTTGGATCCGCAATTTATTCAACGTTACTACCAACAGAGCCGGTTGCATCATTTGAGCATCTGGAAAGCTGACTTGAAAAGACGGTTCCAGATACGTGCGCAACGAAGCAATTCGTTCAATTCCAACAACAGCCAAAGCAGCAAAAAGACCGACCGGATCATTATGCATGTTGATTTCGACTCGTTCTTTGTGGCTGTTTCTCTGTTGAAGTTCCCCCATCTCAGCGACAAGCCGGTGTGTGTATCCAACTCCAAATCTGACTCTGGCAATGGCGATGTCGCAAGTTGCAACTACCTGGCCCGCAAATTTGGAGTCAAAAACGGCATGTGGATGTCCAAAGCCAAGCAGCTGTGCCCCGATCTGTGCAGCGTACCGTACGATTTCGAAGGGTATGAGCTTGCATCTACAATATTGTATGAATGCCTTTTAGAGATGCAGCCGGATCTGCTGTATCCGGTGTCAGTTGATGAGGCTCTGTTAGATGTGACGTCTTGTTGTGAGAACAGTCGTGAAAGCGTGCTTGCGTTGGCAACCAAACTACGGCAACGAATCAAGGATGAAAGTCAAATCGATGCTAGCGTTGGCTTTGGATCGAACGTCTTGCTGGCCAAATTGGCTCTACGGCGTGCTAAACCGCGTGGTCAGTACTACATAGAAGATCAAAACAAGCTCGAGGAGCTGGACCGAGTGCAAGTGACCGAGCTTCCTGGTGTCGGATGGTCGATTGCCAAAAAGCTCAACGCCAAGGGTGTATACATGCTATCTGAGCTACGCGAGCTGGAACTATCGCAGCTGCAGAAGATCGTGGGCGGGTCGAAACTGGCTACCAAACTGTACGAATACGCCCGTGGCATCGACACCACCACGTCAATCTCCACAATCCCACCGCCAAAGTCCATCGGGGTGGAGATTGCGTGGGGAGTGCGGCTCAATTCTAACGACGAAGTGGCCCAGTTCACCGCAAATCTGTGCCAGGAGCTGAGCTCCCGAATGCAGGCGCAAGACCTTAAGGGCAGCCAGTTGACTGCCAAAATATATCGTCGTCGTGCAGACGCGCCCAAACGAGCCCCCAAGTACCTGGGTCATGGACTATGCGACATCTTCTCCAAATCATCGACTGTGTTTTCTATGACCAACCAGGCTGCCGAAATCGCCAGCGTGGCAGTGGACCTTTTGCTGGCATTTGGCTGTGCGGCTGAAGACGTGCGAGGTGTCGGTCTGCAAATGACGCGACTTGACTGTGCAGATGAGTCTCCAATCACGCCGTCCAAGAACCGAATCCTCGATTTACCCGTTAAACGTAACTTGGAGGCACCACTGTCGATGGTCTCGCCATCCAAGCGGATCAAAGTCGGTGGGGCGCCCAAGTTCATGACCTTGACGCAGCACATGGCTGGCGGCGGCAATCATCGTCGGGACTCACGATCGCCGTCAGTTGAACCTGTCGATCTATCCAAACCACTTCCGAACGTGGATCCTGATGTGTGGGCCCAGCTACCAGACGATATACGCACAGAATTGGCCAAGGCGTCGCGAAACTTCCTGCGGCCCCGCAACGGCACTGCTGCTATTGGTGCGCATGCAACGCCGCGGCCAGAGACTGCAACTGTGACGCATTCATATCTCCCCCTGGCTTTCTCAGGGCTCACTGACTCCACTGCAATCAACAGCCGCATCATGAGCTGGATCTCGCTGTCGCCGTACCCGCATTACGACGACGTGGCAGCGGTGGAGGCGTATCTTGTGGGCGTGGCGACCCGCGACCCAGACTGGCGCAAATGCGTAAGCCTGGTCAACGTCATTAAGTCGTGGGTGCGCCAGTGCAAACAAAACGGCAACGATTTACAGTCTGCGGCTGAGTGGGGCGTACTGGTGGACGAGCTCGACCGAGCCATGCAGCTCGCCTTGCTGCGCCGTGGCATTCGTATATAACTTACTTATAGCTAGTTAACGGTATCTCGCACCAGATGTTTGACCTTTTTCTTGTACGCTTGATCTGACTCTATTAGCTTGGCGTACTGAAACACATACAATAACGCAGGCACTGGGTGCTGGCATCAACATTGGCGGGCGAGGCGCAATTAGGGTCGTCCAACATGGACATGATGGCAAGCATAATCTTGTCGGGGGTATAAACCGGAGTCCATCGTTCACTGACATCTTCATATCCGTACTCATCTATTTCGGGTGGATGCAGCAGCGAAATGCATACATCACCGTTGGGATAGATGTTGGGATGCCACATAGGCGTGACGAACGACACTGATGGCGGCATTAATGGGTAGTTTGAAGGGAATTTCATACGGCACTCGAATATGCCTCCTTCATACAATGTGTTGTCGGGCCCATAAAAAGTGACCTGCCAATTGAATATGTCGTCGTTCATCAATCCCACCGAAAGACCTATTTTATCGTTAGCGCTGCTCCGCTCTGCTCTGCGCCGCACCGACTACAAACATCAACAACACGTACCAGGGATGGTGGAATGCTTGGAAAGGCTAGCAAAATGGTTGGTCAACAGCCGTTCCGTTTCTCTGGCGCTGGTATCGCGCTTGTCGCCATCACGGTTAGTGCTTTTATTTGACGCTACGGATGGTGATCCGGCCGACATGCTCCATAAAAGTGAACGTCGAAAAGTCAAGTTCATACTCGCATTAACCCATTCTATATCTCTACAAAACAAAAAAACTAAGCAGCCAGGCGGGACTCTTTGCTCTTTTTAACGTCCTTTCTGGTTTGAGTCACCTCGTCTTGCGACGCATTGTACGCCACCGTAACCTGGTTGAACGGATTTTCCGGAGCCTTCTGGAACTCCTTATAGATCAACTCCTTGTATTGGTTCAACCGCATTCCAGGCTGTTCCTTTTTGATTTCAGGCAATCGTCGTTCTTCATACGCCGCCAATGCAGCCTTGAATCGTCGTTCAGGGTGCCGATCAATGTCCTTGCTAGAGCCACCCTTCCCACTGGAGATCTGCAGGGCATCAATAGCATCATCAATGTTGGTCGCACTCAAATTCACATCATCCTTATTGCCCGTGATGAAATCGTCAATCTTGCCTGCTCGTCGCCCGGCGACCTTGGCGGCACCGCGTTGCTTGGACTGTTGAGGCTTGGATGGCAACGACTCTTCCTCGGCCTTGAGCATGGCATCTCGTTCAGCACGCTTTCGAGCTTGTTCAGCAGCCTTTTCGGCTTGTTGGTCTTTCTTGTTCTTGCCCTTGGAACCTCCTTCCCATTTGGCATCTTCTTCGGCGTCAAGCGCATCCTGCTCCTTACGCTTCTTGTCGTCTGCGGCAGCAGCCTTTCGAGCTTGTCCTACAGCCTTCTCAGTTAGTGATCCCCTTTCTCTTCAATGTATACATACCTTCTTGGAGTTTCCGTCTGTATTCTTGGTCTTGCCCATGGTTCTTTACGAGTTGGAAGCTAGTGGTGATTGGGTGACTTTTGCTCAGGGCTTTTTAAAAATAAAGTTGGGAGCGCTCCGAACATCGGGCCTAAGCTATGCGATCTATCCGATGATATGATGCCGGAAGGCATTATATCACCTCTAAACATTGACACCGGTGCTAGTACCAATTGGCCGACCCTATTCAGACCGTTAGCCGGGCTCTCAGTTATTTAGATCTGTTTTCACTTTTTCAGTGCTTCCCAAGATCCCTAAGATCAGCTGAGCCGCACGGCACCAACATCACCCGCTTTTCACTAGTCTGATAAATATATATTTCCAAAAAGCTACACAACTATTTGCATTTAATTGTACTGGACAATTCTCAAAGTGTTGGAGTGGCCCAACCCGCCAGTCCAGCCTTGGATGACAATGACAGTTTCGCCCTTCTTCAAGACACCCAAGCCAGCAGCTTGGTCCATACCCCATTGCAATCGCTTTTCGACATCTTCTTGCCATTCAGCAGCGGTAGAAGCTCGTGGCTCTTCGTAGAAGAATGGGAAAACACCTCGGTACAAGTGCGAGTATCGAGCAGCAGCGGCATTTCGGGTCACCATCAACACTGGACATTCTGGTCGGTACTTGGAGAGCAATCGAGCGGTGGTACCAGAGGTACTCAACACAATGATAGCCTTGGCCTGTTGTTCAAATGAAGCAGACACAGCAGAAATAGCCACGGTTTCACCGGTTTCGGTTGGTTGTGGAGCCAAAGATCGGATTTCGTTGAACAATGGTTGATAGGCAATGGCCCGTTCGGCAACCAAACAGGTTTCATGCATCATGGCAACAGCTTCCTTGGCATAAGAACCCTTGGCGGTTTCACCGGACAACATGACACAGTCGGCACCATCCAAAACAGCGTTACCAACATCAGACACTTCAGCACGAGTTGGTCGTGGGTTATACGTCATGGATTCCAACATTTGGGTAGCACAAATGACTGGCTTACCAGCCAAGTTACACTTGGCAATCAATTGCTTTTGAACAATAAACACCTTGGAAGCAGGGATCTCGATACCCAAGTCACCTCGAGCAACCATAACACCATCAGTTTCCTTCAAGATTTCATCAAAGTTGTTGACACCTTGTTGGTTTTCAATCTTGGCGATGATTTGAATAGATTTTCCTTCTTCACCAAGAACCTTTCGAATTTCTCGAATATCGTTACCAGTTCGAATAAATGAAGCAAAGACCATGTCAACGCCATTCTTCACACCGAATTGCAGATCAGCCTTGTCCTTTTCACTCAAAGCTGGCAAATCCACATCAGTGTTTGGCAAATTGACACCCTTGTGAGAAGAAATCTTACCATTGTTGACGGCTCGAACCTTCAAGGTTGAAGCATCAACAATGTCCAAAACTTCAAATGACAAAACACCATCATCGACGAAAATGATCTTGCCCTTTTCAATCACCCTGGTGATGTTCTTGTAGTCAATAAACATAACATTGCCATCGCACTTCTTAGCATAAGCTGGGTCAGTAGTAAACGTCATTTCGTGACCAGCCTTGACATCATGGTCACCACCATCGACAGTAGTACCAGTTCGAATTTCTGGACCCTTAGTGTCCAAGGCAATTGCCAATGGTCGACCTGGATATTGTCGAGCTGATTCTCGAGCATTGTCGACAACCGATTGATGATATGAGTATTCACCGTGAGAAAAGTTCATTCGCACAATGTTCAACCCGTTCTTACGCAGAGTGGTCATCACTTCAACAGAGTTACTCTTTGGACCTTTGGACTATATTAGCTATTTTTCACTCAATTCCAAAAAAAAACGTACCAATTGTTCCGATAATAGAGGATCGTCGGAACTTGTTGTTCTGGATCATAGTATCGGTATCCAAGGTGGTCAACCATTGGAGGTTAGAAGTAGGCGAGCCTGAAGAATAGATCATTATTGTTTTTTTGGTAAAGAAAAAAAATATTTCAAAGGAAAAAGAGGCAGCACTGCAAGTATATAAAGGGACAACAAGAAAAAAAGTAAAATCCCCTTTGTATTAGCTGGTGGTGTTTACTGTGGTGGTGCCATGCCATAACAAAAAAAGCCCACGCGCAACGCAGTTGGATGAAAAAAAACTTTGTTGGGCCGCCGTTCCCTGCTTGCTAGCCTGCAAGTACCAGGCCCCGCTTTGCTAACACCGCAGCATTTTGCTTACCCGGAAAAACCAGGTGCGCCGGAAAAACAGGTGATTGGCCGGAACAACTGGTCCAGATAAGACCACGAATGGACAGTGGTGCCATTTTGCATCCGATCAGACTTGTATAGTGTGGCATCAACCCGGTTGGGCCGTCATTAGAGCCTCGTGTCCGGCGGTCGTGTATTTTATTTTGGTTGCGAATCAGGGAACTAACGGCACGGAAGGTGAGGGGCTCAAGGGGCTCGATTGACGTCATTCTATTTTTCGCTATTATCCAGAACTGATGTCGATATCAAATATTAATGATCCGTGACGTCAAAACCTATGACATTGATATCTCATGGTATTGAGTTGCAATTTGTCGTATCAACAAGTATGTGGATCGACGGATGGATGGCCAGGGGGGATCCAAAATGCTTTCGGGGAGTGGGTCCGACGCGGATATTCTTATTTAGACGGGCCGTCATTGGCCGGCCGTAAGAGAAAGAGGGGCCTTGATAGCAGCGGGCGCGCTCCGATGCAATGTAACATACAGATGATCGTAAGCCGATTTGGATTCGTATTCCCAGTATCGACTTCTTGTCTGATTCTGTTCTATGATATAGACCATCGTACGATCTGATCTGACCCTGATCCTGGCATTGGCGCATGTTGGAGATTCTTCAAAGGTGGCACCTGCGGGTGCGGCTGTTTTCGGATCTGCATCCCGGGATGGGCCGGTGTGAAAGCCGCACGGCGCACTGCGTTTCTCCGGGCCTCGAACGTCATTCACACGCTCACTCCCATGGCGGGATCCTCTTCTCTCATGATACCGCTGCGCTCGGCCTTTTTTTTTTTTGCTCGCTTCGCTCGGTATCTTCAAGCTAGAATACCGAGCGAAGCGAGCAAAAGAAAAAGCCGAGCGCAGCGGTATCATGAGAGACGAGGATGCCGCTGCGCTCGCTTCGATCGCTCAATATGCTAGCCATATACTAGTGTCAAGGCGGCTCGTTTGCCCGCTGGACCCGTGGAGATCGATTCAGCACATCACAGAGCAATCCGAGCGATCGAAGCGAGCAAAAAAAAAAAGGCCGAGCGCAGCGGTCCCTTCTCTCTAAGAGTAGCAAAACTGCGGCCAGAACCAGTTTGGCTGCTCGCACGGCTTGGCAGAAGATCTGCCGAACTGCAGTAGCGCATACATCCTCAATTGGCCCCATTCGGCCTTTCTGAGGCTATCTTGAAGATCCAAATCCCAGAATTCGTGCCTGTCTAGGTTTGCTCCTCAGATCAACGACATGTAGGACGGGAGATATCTTCAGAACAAAATAAAGAACAAGGAGATAGCTCGTGCACGATGGAGGGCTTCCCATTGCCACGACGTCGACGGCAATGATCATGTTGTGAATCTGCAGTAATCAGAAGGGTCCAAGGGTTGGACGTTGGACCCTTAAAGGTTTGGTTGCCTTCGCAACAAGCCCAGGGGCTCAAAGTCGCGCGCAGTTGCTTCCCCAGCCAGCCAACCAGATTTCAGCAACACCGCGGGGAGAGGCCACGGGTGAAAAATTTGGCCAGCACAAGAGAAAAAAAATTTCCACCTCTTCTCCTTTTTCATCATCACTCAAACAAAAAAATGGCTGACGAACGAACTTTCATTGCTATCAAGGTATGGCTTCCTCAATTGCAGTCACCAAACTAACCCATTCCACAGCCGGACGGTGTCCAACGAGGTCTCATTGGCCCAATCTTGTCTCGATTCGAAAAGCGAGGCTACAAGTTGGTCGCCATTAAGTTGGCCCAACCATCCGAATCCTTGTTGCGACAACACTACGAAGACTTGCAAGAAAAGCCATTCTTCGCTGGTTTGTTGAAGTACATGACCTCTGGCCCAGTTTTGGCCACTGTCTGGGAAGGTAAGGACGTTGTCAAGCAAGGCCGAGCCATCTTGGGTGCTACCAACCCATTGCAATCTGCCCCAGGTACCATCCGAGGTGACTATGCCATTGACGTTGGTCGAAACGTTGCTCACGGTTCCGACTCTGTCGAAAACGCCAAGAAGGAAATCGACTTCTGGTTCAAGAAGGAAGAAGTTGTTGAATACAAGCCAACCATGTTCTCCTGGATCTATGAATAAATGCAAATTGCGTACATTTGTACATTTTTGATAATGAATGTAGTAGGTTTGAATAATAAAAAGTATAAATTCGGATTTGCGGAGAAAATTGAATGACATCAACGGTTCCATCGGCCCCAGATTGTCTCATCATCACCATCGCCACTATAAGGGGACGGACATTTCCATTGGCCTGCCCCTCTAGTGCGGTGACCGCCGAATTTAGAAGGAATCGATCCGCGCGGCGGCAGAGCTATGCATAAAATTGCATCCAGGACGTGCATCTGTCCACGCAGCCACTGTGGAGAGTGCTGTGATCTAAGGTGTTCTCCGACCGGCGGAGCCACCGGCTCGGCCATGCCCGACTGATAACAAGTGTAAACTGGGCACCAATTGAAAAAAAAGAAAAACGGTAATCTCAAGCTAGACATCGTTTCGTACTCTTGGACTTCGTTTCTTTTGCACTGCAATGTAAATTTTTAAACCGATGTCCGATGTCCATGGTTCTAGTATGGGGTAATCAGAGTATAAAGAGTAGGTCCCTGCTCCCCTCCCTTTCTTTCATTTCTCCATCAACAACCTACAACAACTACTAAATCAATAAAAATGTCCCACTTGTCTGCTGCACGATACGGTAAGGATAACGTCCGAGTCCTCAAGGTTTGGCGAGATCCAAACGACAAGAACCACCAAGAAGTCATTGAAATGACCGTGTGCTGCTTGTTGGAAGGCGAGATCGAAGAATCTTACACCCACGCCGATAACTCTGGTATTGTTCCTACCGACACTGTCAAAAACACCATTTTCGTCTTGGCCAAGCAAAACAACGTTTGGCCGATCGAGGAATTCGGTGCCACCGTGGCCAACCACTTTGTCACTCGGTACCCACACATCCACGCTGCTCACGTCGACATCATCCAACACCGGTGGTCTCGATTCAACGTTGGTGGCAAGCCTCATGCACACTCGTTCTTGCGAGATGGTCAAGAAACCCGATTGGTGTCTGTGTCCAAGAAGGACGACGGATCTGCTTTCCAAATCAAGTCTGGTCTTAATGACTTGTCTGTGCTCAAGTCCACTGGGTCCATGTTCTACGGCTACCACAAGTGTGAATACACTACTTTGCCAGAAACCCGGGACCGAATCTTGTCCACCAACGTCGACGCTTCCTGGAGCTGGACTCCATCCAAGGTAGCCACCTTGGGTCAAGTCAAGCAACTTGCTGGATCCGGTGTGTTTGACAATGCTTGGTCCGGTGCTCGAACCGTGACTTTGGAAACCTTTGCTACTGAAAACTCTCCTTCTGTTCAAGCCACCATGTACAACATGTCCAAGAGCATTTTGAAGGAATTTTCTCAAATCGAGAATGTGTCGTACTCGTTGCCAAACAACCACTACTTTGAAGTCAACCTCAGCTGGCACAAGGGCTTGCAAAACACCGGCAAGGACGCCGAAGTGTATGCTCCTCAATCCAATCCAAGCGGCTTGATCAAGAGCACTGTGTCTCGAAGCACTGCCCGTCTCTAGTTTTATTTTAGCATTTTTTTCTCTTTGGAATAGTTCTGCAATTCAATACAAAGCCGCACGTTGAAATTTCTTGAAGATCATGATCGTAGTCGATTGAAATAAATACACAAAATGCAAAGTCTAAAATATGAAATATGCAGGTTTTAAAGTTAAATGCCCACCAGCAACTTTGTTCGCTCGTAAACAAAAAATGAACATGCAAACATGGGAACCACTTTCATATATCCAATGGACAACCCAACAAACAAGCCCTTGACACCCGAAGTATGAACGATCTGCCGAGCCGTTTGTACCATCCCCATCTTTACCCCTGTGGCTCCAGAGACTTGCATGCGCCGTCGAATCACTTCCAACGGGTATGACGCAGTCTGTGCGGCGATACCAGACAGTCCACCAGCAGTCAGCTCGGCCCAAAATGTCAGTGGCCGTCTAGAATTGGCAGCTCGGTTGCGTACGTCTGTGACAGTATACTTTCGCAATAGTTTAGATCGGAAAATATCGTGGAACACGTCGTGGGCCCAGAACGATACCCCAGCATATGGGACCATACCGATGACGGTTGGAATGAACCCGCGGTAAAAGTTTCGTATTCCGCCACCATTTTCCTCAGCAGCGATTCCTCTAATCGTCCGTAATAGTTGACCTCGAGCCGGGCCTCCCGGTTTCGTTTCGTAAGCCAGTCGAACTCGTATCAAATCTAGCGGATACACCATGAACACCGAGGTGACGCCGGAGAGCGACCCGGCCGCCAGTCGCCGTTGAGCCGTTTCTTCTCTATGATTTCTAATCAAAACAGCTCGGATCTGTTCATATGCCACAAATTTGATCGCTGCATACGGAAAGATTCGTAGCAACGTAGCCGAATGTCCCTGGTATAGCGCCGTGAACCCGCTGGTGGTGTATATATGCCTTCCAGCACGCCAAAACCCCAGCCACGATCCGGTGTACTTGCGGAACTGTGGGTTCGACGTTTGGAACAGGATCTTTACTCGATCCAGCGGAGCCATGAGCGTTTTGGCCGTACTTCCAGCCACGCCACCCGCGATACCGCTGCGGATGACATAGTCCATGCTCTGCTTGTTGATTTCTTTGCGTGGTTGTTTGGTTGATTTATGGTACAGGTGGTCATCGCACGGACCTGTATTGACCACAGCATCGGTAGGTTTCGTTACTGTAGTCATTTTGTGTATGTGAAGAAGGCAGAAAGCAGAAGCGCCAAAGTGTGGGGAATTGTCCTATCTCTCAGTGGTTGGTGGTCTTAAAAATTGCATTTTATGCTTGGGATTGGATTGGATGGGCCGAGCAGGCGCCGACGTTGCCAAATAGAAACTTTAGCGCGGGCCCGGGCCGACGATTGCCGACCCTTAGCCCCGGCCGGGCCGCACGTGATAGTGATTACTTTACTTTACTTTAGTACATGAGCCGCAGCTATCGCGACGAGATTACCAACCACTGCAGCTGTTCGAAGTTATAAGCGCCGTGCTCATGCTCAGCCGCTCGAGGCTGAGGCTGAGGCGACTTTGGCACCAGTTTCTGGAGCTCTCTGGCGAACGACGAGGCGCCGCTCGGCAGCCCTTCGAGCTGCTGCAGCGCGGCGGTACGTGAGCGGACCTGTGACAGCGAATCACTGCCTGAGGACATTCCCAGCATGACCTGCACTGTCTGGGCGTCCGCAATATCAGCGCTTAGTTGCCGTGCATGGAACAGCTTTTCGTTGCTCCCATTCAGAAACTGCATCACTCTGAACCGCGTCTTGTCATCATCGTCTTCATCTCGTGCCATGAGCACATTGAGAGCGTCCAGCCACTGCGCAAATAGATCTTTTCCAATCCCGTGATCCGCTAGGCATGGAGGATACTCACGCTTGATGGGGCTGCCGAACCCAGGCTTGGTCTGCGGTATCGCCACTGGATGTGCCAACACCGCCATTCCAGCTCTTGCATCGAACCCGGTATCGAAACTCAATGCATACGCCATTAGCTGCTGCTCTCTGCTGTCGTTTAACATAATATTCTCAATGTTCTGTTGTCGCGGTTGGGGCAGATGGTATTGCTCGTCCGAGGCACCGAGCTGGCCCATCAACATCCCCACCGCGTCCACCGTGGCTGGTGTGCCGCTGGACGCGGCATGGTGCGTACGGTCGTCGCTCACTGCTTCGTTATAACTAGGAGGGTTGTCCGGCATGGTGTCGATGTAACAGGTTGGAGAGGAAAGGCATGAGGTGATGATGCATTCATTTGTCCCAAGGGTCTATCAGTCTGTCTAGCCGCACGGGCGGGGGGATTTACGTAGTGATCAACGGAACTTCTGGTACCATTCATCATCTTGGAACCGGCCCTCCACCACTCTCAATACCTCAGGCGAATATACTTTGCTGAGTTGTTGTTCGCCTTCTTCTGGGCCGAGCTTGAGCACGTTTTTCTCGTGGAACTCTTGCTGCTCACGCGTCATCGCGACGATGTTGCCGAATCCCATCTTCTTGGCCGGATTCCATACCGACAAAACCACTCGGTTATGTTCTCCTGATACCACACTCTTTCCTCTGAATACTTCTTCTAGTAGATATCCACAGTCGGGGGTGCTGACCGGCATGGTTCGTGCTTCGGGCCATCCCATTCGCGCGGCTTGCCCCACCAAACTCTGCATAGCCGTATCATACACCTTGGTTCGCACCTTGCCAGCCATCGAATACCCACCCTGCAGCGTATCAAACACTGGGTTGTAATCGCCTAATTCGTTCAGAATATGCGTGGCGATGGTCAGACCGAAAATCGCCGGTAATGGCCCCAGAACTGGAAGAATCCGAACCCGGAAATCCTTCAACACCGACAGCTCGTCGACCTTGCCAGCTTCAAACTCGGAATCATCTAGTGCTAGCAGTCTGGCCTTATCCTTTCCAGGCTTTTCCGCAGAAAATACTACTGGAATGCCCGTTACCACACCCTTGAGCCGCAGCCGTCGTCGCACTGATCGTGACAACGGGTCTTCAATGCTCATACTCAAATCAGCCACCCGGATTCGGGTAGGGTCTGCCTTGCATCCAGCACCCATTGATGACATTACAGGAATTTCATTCTTGTGGCAGTACTCCAACAAATCCACCTTTGTGTCAATGTTGTCGATACAGTCGATCACATATGTAGGATTGCCAGACAGTAACTCCGCAGCTCGATCCAGCTCCCACAATGCCACCACAGGCTCAATCTCGACAAACGGAGCTACCTTGCCCAAAAACTTGGCACAGCATTCCACCTTTGGCGATCCCACATCTTCCAGCGTCGCACATGCATGTCGGTTCAATGAAGACAGAGTAACCTGGTCGAAATCAATAATTCGCACTTTCCCCACGCCAGATCGAACAAGCATAGTAGCCGCCCACGACCCAACACCCCCAGCACCCACTACAATGATGTATGAGTTTCGGATCTTTTCCACCGCCTTGTCCCCTAGAAAGACCTTATTTCGGGCCAACTGCTCGTCGATCAGTTCCTGCGAATAGTCATGTCGTTTCGTTGATTGGAGCGTAACCGGAGCGGCTTCGGCTTCGTGCTTGATCTGGGACAACTGGCGATTTCGTTTCCATGCATTGTACAACGAATATCCAGCTACTGTTGATGCCAAAGTCAACACACTGGACACTGCTGCTGTGACTGCAACCGTGGACCCAATCGATCGTCTGTCCATGATGATGTCTGAAGGATGATGATGAAATGAAAAATTGGGCCTTAATTTTTTTTTGGCTTCCGACCCCCGACTCCCGGAGCAGACGAGATGTATCAAGAAAATATATTTATAACCAATAAAAGACACCTAAAAACCAATTTTCTTTTCTTCCACAATGCAAGAAGAAATATTAAATAATCATCAAACTCTTCAAATCATGCCAGCACCAAGATAACACTACTTTCGTTGGTGGTGGTAGTACTGGGATTGGGACTGAGCCTGCGACATGTCATATCCATAGCCCGTTTGCGACATTTGGTCGTATGGTGCTGAATATCCATGAGAATAGTCAACACGCTGGCCCTGACCATGCCCTTGAGAAGCTTGCTCGGCTTGATTCTTGTCCTTTAGTTCTTGTTCCTTCTTGACCTTACGTTCCTCCTTGAGCCGGGCCCGCAACTCCTTAAATTCCTCTGGCAAGCGCTTCGCGCCGTGATTGTTCAAGTAGATATGATTGTTCAAGTGGTTCAACGTCCCGTAGCCCTTGTCACAGTTTGGATGGACACAAGGATAGAACCGGTCGATCTCGTCATATTTCCGTCGTGGACGCTTCTTCTTGGTTTCTTCTTCAACAGTAACAAAGCTGTATTTATCACGTGATGACCCAGCAGCTCCAGATTGCAAATGGCTTCGCACCATGGGGTTGTACCCGGCAGTTTGAGGCAATGGAGGTGGCTGCGGCACATTAATCAACGGCCCTGATGGCGCTTCATATCAGTAATACTGACCATAGGCTTGTTGGTGTTGAGGTGGTGGAGGGTGGTGATATTGGTTGTAGTGTGCGGCGGGGCGATGATGGTGGTGCTGTGAGCCGCTGCTGTTCTGGGAAGGCATGATGGTAGATGAAGCAAAGTCTTGATCCAATGGATACCCGGTAGATGATGAAGAAGAATGTACTGCCAATTGATACGGCACTATAAGGTTATGGTTAGCGAATTCTTTTTTTTTTTGTTTCGTTAGTTCCCTTTATATCTTTTTTTGTAGTGGGGACGTGGTGAGGATTTTGAGGATTTTGAGGCTGAGACATCGGTGCGATCGCACGGCAACCTCAAAACGTTGGATCACCTTGCATATGCATATGCATCTTGATACTTCAAAGTAAACCACAAAAAAAGAGGAACTGGGGGAAAATACACGCACTGTCAAGATCAAATCGGACTTGGGAATTTGGGAAGCTGGTCACTGCTTGGCCGTATGGAATGACCTGCCATGGATCCAGTATGAGCGGCTTGGCCGCTGGTGGAGTGGCCAATGTTGGCTGTGGTTCGGTGGTTAATGTGAGCTGTGGTTCAGTGGCGGAAGAGGTTCTTGCCCGTTTGGTCAGTGGTAGAGAGTCAATTTCAGATTTAATGGTAGGCAAGATTGGCTTCTTAGGTTCAATTGCGACACTGCCAACTAGTGGAAGTTGAGTGATAGCGGTGGTAATGACCGGATACTTTTGTTCATTGAACTTGGTAATAGCCATTGTGTTTGTTGAACCGGTGTTTTAGTAGATAAAGTGGTTTGTTAGTGATTAGCGTGATGCAAAGTGCAAAGTAGAGCAAGAAAGGAGGGAAGAATGTCGATAATGTTTGGGGTTTATATAATTTCTAATTTGCACCTGAATACTGATTCGGTTCAAGAGGGGAGGGCAAGGAAAAGGAAAGCAAGAGGCTGGATCCAATTCTATAAGGTCGATGTGATGGCCGCTCTGTTCATATGAGTGCCTGATCAAAAAGCAATATTCATCATCGCATCATCATCGCTTTAATGTAGTGCGATAGTAGGATCTCCAGCTATCAATTGGGCAATTGCTTTTTGTGTCGTGGAACCGGAAAGAAAGGTGGAAACAACCTGCAGCAGCCGACACAGGCTAAATTCGACACTCAGAACTCGTAAAAGTCGTTAAAAACAAATGCCGTCTATAGCTCAAAAAAGTAACCCAATTCTAAAAGAAAAGTCCGTTTGGAAGGCATTGCGGTGGGTGGAGCGGGCACAGTGAGTCTAACCTGATTTGGCATGGTTGCATTTTCTCGCAGCAGCACGAAATTGAAACCGTGATCATGATCCCTGGAATCTGGTGGAGTACGGATCACGGCAGACGGATTGTTTGCCCCGCCCTGCTGAAATAAATTCATTTTCTGGTTGAGATCGCCAGTGTTGATGCTGCCAGATCTATGACGTGATGGTGGGTTTTAATTTAACGAGATGAGGCTCACCGCGGGGAAGTCAACCACTAACAAACAATACCTCGGACCCTATGATCATTGACTAGTCCGCTACACGCAATCAAAGCAAGCAAACAACAAAAGTCGCCGCTCATTTTCTCAGGACCAAACAAACAACAAAAGTCCGCCCATTTTTCTCAATTTGTGCTGAACCACTTGTCCATCCTTGAAAATGAAATCAAACCGGATGATTCCAATCCTCCTTCAGCCATATATTATACATTGCTGAAGGAAATACTCTTTTTTATTCTTATATACCCAAACGTGATACTCATGCTAAAATAATTAATGATACCTTAGAAAATGGAATTGACCAAATCCGACCCAATGGTAGCCCCGGCCCCGAAAATCGCCGCATTGCCCAGCTTACCACCAAACTTTCGCAGATGCGGATGAGCCTGGGACTGTGACTGATCTTGCTCAGGAGCAGGTTGTTGCATTGGAGCCTGCTGCTGCTGTGGCGGTGGGTAGTATCCGGTGCTTGGAGGAGGATAGGCAGCATATGATTGTTCATATGCTGGAGCCGCGGCTGGAGGAGCAGACATCGGAGCTGCTGGAGGCATGTAGCTATTAGCAGCCTTTTCATCGTTGTAATGAGGGGCCGACGGAGTTTGGTTCTCTAGGCGAACATAGTTACTAGGAAACATACCCTCGGCACCATTGTTCATGTCACGGCCACGCCACCAGTCAGCATTCATCTTGTCCAGAACCACGATACGAGCTCCTCTGTGGAGGGTCAAGTCCTGAGGGTCACGCTGTTGGTATTCGTACAATGCCTCGGCTATTTCTTCTCGTTTCTGTGGTGGTTGTGGCGGTGGAGCATATTCGGATGCTGGTGTAGTGGACGAACCAACATCCACTGGCGCAGCTCCCGGCTGGTATCGGTAAGGAAGTTTGCTGTCCAAGTCCTTGTAGAAACCCTCCGTAATTACACCAGAGTCTTTCAAAAACTCAAGCTCCTGATTATGTTAGTTTTGCTTGACAGATTTCTCGTACGTTTCGGATAGAGGTCAACGATCGGTTGATGAAGGCAGCGTTGTTGGACATGGTTGTGGTGTGTTGAAATTGGTTGGTCCCGCCTGAGTGGTTGTGAGAGAATTTTGGGAGGAGGCTGTACAGCCGGCAGAAACCTTGGCCCGGCTGTGGGTCCGAGCCCGGGCCCAGAGCTTTTTTTCTGATCCGTTCCATTATTAGAAGGTTTTCACGGTAGGCTTTGAAAATTGCACCGTTAGGATAGACCTTTACGTTGTAAATGAATGCCAAGCGTTTCGAGCTACACTCAAAAAGACAGCCGCACGGGTTCTGGTACGGATCTGCACCGGCTGTCTCAGGTCTCTCAGTGCACACCATCATCATGTTTGGCCGGCCGAATACGATGACTCGACGGTTTATACCACGAGAATGATGATATCGCAATGTTGTGGTGGTGCCGTGTCATGGTCCAGGACCTGATCACGATCACCAGGGCTAGACTAAGCAGTTTGTGGCCGGACCATTGTTATCGTGCCTTAGTGTCGTACCGGCGATGCTATCAACACTAAGCGTATCCGCCGTATGTCAAAATTTTAGACTTGATTATTGCGGGGATCCCATCTCTCTTGCCACCGTAGCCTCATTTACGATACTTAGTATCGTGCGGGCGTTTTCGGTAAAATCCGGGTTCATTTCAGCAATGGAAGGCAGGCAAATGAAATGCGTAACGTCAATTATTGATGATTGCGCATGGATACACGGCACCAGATCAAGAGGTCTGGCCCATTTCGATCATCCGGGTATGGATTCGTAAAGAATATCATGTGCAGTCTCATATCAACAGACGATCCGATTGGTCAGGCTGCGTTGATAATCAGGCAATCCGACAACCACAGCTAATCTGGTTGGGGATACAGAGGGAGATTACTTTTGACCACGAGAGTTGCAGGACATATGAATAAAACAGGGTCTAACCTGATTCAGAACTTGCGCCTGTTAATTAGCCAGTCATGCTTACATGCATGCACGTATTCAGAGGGGTAACATAACATTCGGTTCATTATCTGTGCATGAAGCATGCAGGACGCAGTAAGCCACATTTCCGAACGGTCCATGTATGGTAAATTAAAACCCCATTTGCTGGTTCATCTGATTAATACACCTTCTCTCTCTCTCTATCTCGCCCAAATGCGTGTCTCATTGCACCGTATCCAGATGACCCACTGATTCCCATGCGCAATTTCAATGCAACGATGCATATTTTGAGCTCATCTCGGCCATGTAATGAACTGGTGCATCAATGTTGGGTCTACGGGGAGTTCTATGTTCGTTCTATATTACTGGTTCGGTGCGGCATGCAGAATGGTGTCAAACCATAGCATATCGAAAACGAGTTTGAGGAACCTACAGCTACTAGAGCTCTAATTGTGGTTGTAAAATCACAGATACCAAAAAAATAAACCCTATCCTGTATCACGGTTTGACACGATCTAGTGGGGGTGTCCGTGAGACACTGCGGTGCGGTGAAACATGCGCCCCACTAGACTAAATTACATGCATATATCCATTATAATTCTATAATATAATATAATTTTGTTGGGGATTCGCCGATGGCTTCTCAGCTCCAGCGTCATTGCCCGGGCTTTCAATCGACCAGATGATCGCGATTGCAAATCGATGATTCATCTCTACACCAACACATTACCGTAAACTAGCCACAACCGGTCGACCTTCGACTGCAACCATTGCACATTTTGAGTGCCGTTTTCCAGCCGCTGCAAATCATTGCACCATTGATCAAATCTGTTCGATTCAAACACTCTAGACCCCAGGTCTCGCAACATGGCGGTCTGACACAGTAACAACCCCAAATTCTCATAACTCAATGCATCCTTGTTTTCCTGTTGAAGAATATCACCAGCAGTGCCCAACGTAACACATGCCTGCTGTTTGATCTTTTGTACACCTCGGAAATGTCTTGATTCGCCTCGAACCGTCCGATTGACATATCCAACACCATACCACACAAATGCAATAGCCGGCAGAGCAGCAACCAATACAAACACCAACTGCTGCGATTGCAGCATTTTGTCAATTCCACTCATGGCCACTTCAACATCGACCTTTGTTTTCTGCACCTGGATCAACAACGATCTCACCAGATCTCCCTTGATCAAGGACTTTATTGGGCTTTGAAGTTGACGTTCATACGGCTCAAGCACGGCACTCAAATCGCCCTGTGCTACGGCTTCACGCACCGTTTGCTCTGCCTCCAGATTACCAGAATCCTTGGCAAAATCAATCACCATGCGCTCCAGCGACCTGAGATCGGAATCGAGACTTTGCTTGGACATCAATGCTATCTGTGCCGACTCGTCATGTCGAACCGTCTGATAGATCTGATGTATTGGATCTAGAATCCAATTGTTCCACAACGACACAGCCGTCTCTACCACCGACTCCCGAAGCCATTGAACAATAGCTCGCCAATTCCCCAACACATCTAGTGCCACAACCCCTGCGGCTGCCAGCAACGGCCAATACCGAGCCAACCGGCTCGGTTTGCCGTGCTGGATCAGATCGCTGCGGCGCTCGGCATCATCGATATCAAAATGCTCAATTACCTTCAACAGCGTCTGGACATTACTATCTCCCTTTTCCCCGGTCATCACCTGTGAAAGCACTTGAACCGTCTCCATAATGACCCGATCTATGTCCTCGCCCTCATCTTTGAGACTCTGTCCTACCAACAACCCGAGTCGCTCAGCCATTGCGTTTCTGCATTGAAGCAATTTAGCCCGCTTCGCAGTGACATGATCTCGTAACGTCCTCACGGGAGTATTCATCAAGAACAATAGCTGACTAGGCGAACGGTTGAAAATATCCACCCCAGACATTGACAGCCTTGGAAACCCCGAAAAGCCGCGACGGGATTGGCTCCATGCCCATTGGGGCAACTGCTGCAGCCCATACAACCAGAGAGCGGCATCATTGTCCAACACCGAATCCCAATAGAACAAATCCCTGGTAATAGGAAGAGTATGGTTGACGAGATGGTTCACAGCATGTCCATACACTGAACAAGCCGCAAGTCCTAGGATGTCGCTTCCAATAGTCGCCGTTCCGTACTGTTGCAAAGTTTGCTGGATCTTCTTCAACGGCACCAACTTTGAACCGTGCGATTGCAACGCCGATCTCAGTGGCTCCACGTCCTGCGTGGACACAGCTTGATCGTCTAGCCTCTGTCGAAACCTGGAGACTTTGTCCATCTTCACTGACGAGAATCAAATCGGGATGTAAAAAAGATGGCCTGCGGACCAGTGCCCGTTGTTCTGCTGTTGCCCTGGCAACTGCGTGCTTACATATTGCCCAACACGGTAAGGTTGCTGGCCGATCGCCGTGCTCGGCTCGTTTCCGTGCCCCCATGACGCCGACAAGCCCCGAGCCCCAAGCTCATGCTCGATCGACTGTTTTAGAGTTTCTTGTTTGTTGTTGTGAGGTAATGCCATTGATCATCCGCCCCCCTCCAGAATCAGCTTTGTTGCTGAACAAGAATTTCCCTTTTAAATTCGTTTGTTCTTCTTCTTCCATCTTGCTTTCTCCATCGTCACTTTCGACTTTTAGTCTTTTTTTTATCCCTGTTTTCCCACGCTAGAATCATTCAATCAATCAAACTTCAACAATGGCGGCGTTTATTGACCCAGTACTTCGAGGTGTTCTTTTCGTGTGGCTAGTGATCGCTCTCGGGCTGACCGGCTCGTTGATTGCGACGCAGAACAACGTCAACCCACAGGTCAACTTCGGTATTTTTGCAGCAGTATTCGGCCTAGTGTTCGGGGTCTTCTACGGAATCGGTGCTGCATTCATTGAGGTGTTGGCATTCCCTATTATCATGGCACTATTTGACTTTTTCAACTTTGTCTTCTTGTTCGCCGCCGCTACCGCAATCGCAGTGGCCATTTCAGCTCATTCGTGTGGAGACCAAGACTTTGTCAAGCACAACGCAGTTGCTCAAGATTCCGAGGGCCGATGTCGAAAAGCTCAAGCATCGGTTGCCTTTTTGTACTTTGCCTTTTTCACCACCATTGGTACTCTCGTCTATTCGTTGCACAATGTGTTTAGCAATGGAGCCTTTTCATTGCCGGCTAGTCGACGAGCTGGTCCACCTCGAACAGGATTGCCAACCATGTCCCAGGTCTAGCGAGGTCATCTTAGACTTGAGCTTGGCTTCTTTTTTTATTATTACGTGAAGGTGGACTAATTATTTTTATTTGTCGATTTTAATCTTAATACATCAATACCCGACATCAAAAACTTTAACTTCGTTTCGTTTCTTATTCATTAAGTAGTACTAATAAGTGATATTATCAGTGTCTATTGGATCGGTGATTGGTGATGCTTGGAATGAGCGATGGGACATTGTCTGACGTTTCCCTGCATCTAGAGCCTGCGCTGAACTGCTCTGAGCCATGCGGGAGATGGAGCTGGAGCTGACTGTCTTAAGTCAGTGAGATCAATTTGAATGTCATGAGCAAAGATCTCGAGATATTTCATCCATAGATCATGATGCAATGCCAGATGCTTGCTGTCCCACCGTAGTGGAATTGTTGCTCTTTGTTGTTCAGCAGGTCGCGGCACCACCGGGAGCCGGTGGTGCCATCGATCGAGTCGGTCGGGTCCGATCGGGGTGCGAACGCCCCCGGAGTGCGATCAGCCAGCTGACCTCACACAGCAGCGCGCTGATCACCTCAGATCTGGACCCCAACAAAGCAATGCCCTGATTCAGCCCGCCATGGCCGATGAGGCTTGTCTTGCGTCTTGAGTCTTGGGTCGCCTCGTGCGGCATGTTGACAGGCTGGTGAGTGTGTATTCTCGAGCGAAGCGAGCAATACAAAAGCCGAGCGCAGCGGTATCCTTCTCTTGCAGGACGCACTGCGTGCAGCGGTTTTTTTTTCTCGCTTCGCTCGAGTGTAGCTTGGTGTGCTGAGTGTCTCGTGCAGCGGTGTGACCGTTCCAAGCCGCCCCTGCTTTAAAATCTCGGCAACCCAGTTTTAAGAGCAAAGAGCAGATACAAGAAGCTGTGATCATGTTGTTTTGCAGACTTAAGTCCATCCCTGGCACTGCATTCGAAACATACATGACCCAAGCCACGCCGTCGTTCAGCCGTACCATGTATTTCTGCACGGCACCAACATCTGAGCACCGCTGCAGCGAGAGGATCCCCACTGTAGATGCGATTCTCGGGGTGAGATTGGAATAGATCGCAGTAGTAAAGCCCATGCCTGCCACCAGCGGAACATCAATGCGGCTCTCGGCGTCCGCCTGAACAAACACCTGCATGTCCACCGACAACGGACCATGGTTGCTGGTGGTCATGTCCACTATGCCCGAGCCAAACTCAACCGCACCCAGATTCAAGCTCTGGATACCGCACGGGTTGAGAATGGTGTGGTCCGTGCCGTCGCCGCGCATCAGCAGCTTCCGCTGTGCCGCGGTAGTGTGAGACGCGGCCACTCCGGGCTGCGGTAGACCGCAGTTCGTCGCAGACGGAGATTTAACCCACCACAAGCTATACGGGTGGGTCCACACCGACATGTTACGCTCTTCGACAAGCAGGTTCGCATAGAACTTGTTTGTGGGGATAAGTCCGTTCCCATCCACGCCGATACGGGGGACCGGATTGGGCCGCCGCGGAAACATGGTTGGCGGTGAAGATGTGTCGATTGGTGTTTCGAACGGGTTCCCTGTGAATGGTTGCGATTGAGGAACTGAATTCGTGGTGGCGGTGATAAACTGTAGCTCATACTGATCCATATCTATATGATGTTTATGGTGTTTCCGGGGAACAGATGGTTGGCTGGAGGGATGCTCGTGAGCCCATCGCTCGTGCCTTGGAACATGATCAACAGCATGAACCACCATGTACAACATTGCTAATATCCAGATCTTGATCATCACCATGATTACGGATGTGAAAGGGGTCAAGTAATCCATATCCATTCCCCATTCCTCATCAGTGCCGACCCTAATTACACAGAGTTTCATATTGGCATTGGATGGCCGCAACAAAGAGCCCCGTCTCAGCCGCACCTAACAGGCTGTTTTACCTTAGACCAGGAGACACGAGATATGAGACAAGCTTACAAGAGTGAATATCAATTAGTCAGATTAAATTACAAGGTGTCTTTAAGAGCAGTGAAACAGAAAAGCAAACAAACAAACAAACAGAAGAAAAAAACCTACTTGGACGACTTGAATACCTTGCCAAACAGCTTTTTGAGCCCGCGACTCTCGCCCTTGGAGGACCGTTGGCTCGACGCTGTGGAAGCAGTATTTGACGAAGGGACTTTCGCATTGGCCGTGGTGGCTGTGCCACCACTGCCACTGGTCTGTGGAGGGGTTTGGAACGGCGTAGCCGGATGAGCCTCCTTTGGCTCGGTAGGATGCACGCCGGCTGGGGTCTGGGATTGCGCCAGGTTCGGAGCGGCTGCGGTCACTGGTGGCGGTGACTGAGTAGCTGGCTCTTGAGCAGTCTTTGCAGCTGCAGACGTGACTGGTTCCGGCGCCACTTGTTGGGTCTGAACTGGCTGGTGAGGCGCTGCGGCTACCTGTTGCGGCTCAGCCTGCTTGGAGGCCGAACTTTTGGCGGCTTGCTCTACTGGATTTTCCACCACTTCACGAGGAATCACACCATCAATTGGAGCACGCACCGGCCTGTCTAATGGCTTTGCAATCTCGCCAGTTTGGTCGCCAGTCACAGTGGTCTCTGCCACTGGAACACCGCCAGTACCCACCACATCTTCTTGATTATTCAAACTAGTCGCCTGAGGATCCAATGTTCGTGACACTGATGCCTCTGGCTGTTGCTGCTCATAATGTTTGGTATCCACTGGCCGTGGCTCTTCGCTGTCAAAAGTTCGCGGCGCACTGATCGTGCTTTCCGTACTCTTAAAAGTCTGCTCATTGTCCAATCTCGACTCCTCCGTGTTCTCAGTGAACTTTGCAGTGTGTGGCTGAACAGGTGTATCGTTAGCAGTCTTGGTTGGCTGCACTAGTGCCGGAGCCGCATCCACGGGCTGCACAGGCTGAGCCGCCGCAGCATCGACCACCAACAAATGGTTCTCAATACCAGACTCGTCCTTGACAGTTTCATTGCCGTGCTTCAAAATCCACTCACCATCGATCACATATTTGTACATATATTTACCGGGCTGCAAATGCACAGACTTGGCGTACTTGGTGCCGTGCACCAGCTCCATATCCACGGGACTCCAGTCAGTGAACTGGCCAGCTACCTGCACCGTCGAATGGTGATGACCGTCGTCGAATTCGATGTTTGTCATGTTATTGTTAAACTCTGTTGGGATGAGAGAATCAAGATCACAAAGGTAGAAGGAAGGGGGGAAAAAGTCTCGATGTGTCACAACGGACCCAAGTTGCTGCTCCCAAGCGGTTTTCCATGCAGCAAGTCTCAGCCCAGCCACCACTAGACACAAATCTTAAATCTATTATATATATTTAGAAGACTCTATAACACCCATCGCCATCCAATAGCGCCCTCGGCAGTGAGGTTTTTCTTGATCTTGGCCAAATCATCGTCGGTTAGCTTGCAATAGGTCTTGAAGTAGTTGTAAGCGCCACCATACTCCTTGTCGATCACGTCAATCGTGCCCCGCATCGACTCGTACCTGGACCCAAGCAATGACATTTTGTCCTTGTGGCTCATGCCAATGTTGTCTTTTTCAACTGCTCGCATGATAGCATCCATTTCATTAACCAAACCCTGTGTAGTCAACTCGTACTCTCTCGCCACAGTGTCTGGGTCGACATTCATCAGCAACAAAATCAGTCCACAAATCACCCCCGTTCGGTCCTTGCCAGCGGTGCAATGGATCACTAGCCCATCGTTAGGCCGATCTCGAATATGTAACATGATCTCTCGATATGCAGGAGGCGCCCGCTCCAGTAACTCCCGATATGCTTGATGGTAGCCCTGCAACGGATCGGAGAAATGTTTGGCCCGCTTAGCCAGCGCCGCAGGACTCAGATCGCGATCCTTGAAAATGGGTACCCATCGATGCTCGATCCCGTCAACCTTGGCCACGCCGGCTCTTGCCAGTTCTTGATGCGACCGCAGATCAAACAGAGTCTTGATGCCAAGGTCCTGCATAGTCTTGCCACCAGCTTCAGTGACTCGGGCAGGATTGGCGCTCCGGAACAGTAGCCCGGGCCGCACGGTAGTGCGGCCGTCGGCGCCGCTGCCGCCGCACTTGAACCCCCCAAAATCTCGGAAATTCGACACCCCATCGACATGCTTCCATCTCGTCACCACCCCAGCATATTGGTGCTGGTACATGAACCGGTCCCGCTCCGATTCAGGATCGAACCAGTCGCTGACGATGTCCACCACCTTGTCGCCATGGTTGATCCGAGCTTCTTCGTTCATTTGGTAGAGGTTATGGTCAGCATCTGGGATCAATCGCAACGTGTGCCGTGGCTTGAGCTTTGCAGCGAACGAATCTGCACCATCTAGAGGTACCACGGTGTCTTCTAACCCGTACACACTTAACACATGAACATATTTCGGCAGGGTGTTAACATTCGACATGTCGACTCCACCCACGTCTTTCAATTCCGCATATGGAATGAGCACTTTCTTGTATTCACCCTCGAAATTGATTACCGTTTCCCATCCGTTGTGGATATCGACGTTCTTCATTCGCTGGTGAACTTTATCCAAAAAACCTTGTCCGTCGTATCGGCCAGACACGTTGACCAAAGTGTTTGGCAACTTTATCAGGTTTTTCATCTTGACTGCCCAGTAGAACATGGCCACTGCACCTCGAGAATGTGCCACAATCCCGGTCACCACAAACGATTGCGACTCGAAATGCTTCCGAATGGCTTCGAAGTCTTCAAAGTCGCTCGTGGTGACCGTGCGGCCGGACGATTCGTCGGCCACCGGAGAGCTTTTCCCGCATCCCCGGAAATCGAATCTATAAGTAAAAATGCCTTGATTATTCGCAAGATGCTGGCCTAGCATTTTTTGATAGCAGTAATCCCGGTGACCGCCAAACCCATGCGCAATCAGCACCACCCGCGAGCCGGGAACATGCTTGGATGCTGCATTGATGGGTGCTGCTAGCGTGCCTCCAACGAATCCGCCAGAGGGAATATCGATCTTGAGATCGGATTCGACAAAATTCGTTTCCATTGTGCGCAGGATTGTACGGGGAAGTGGTAGTGGGGATGGTGAAAGTGGTGTGGAGAGATGGCGAGTTATTCGCTTGATACTCGATTGAGCCGAGGGCGATGGACGAGCGCGGCCCGTGGGTCGCGGGTCCTCGGTCCTCGGTCGGAGGACTGCCGACATCCTAACTCACCACCACCATCACCAGTGGCTGCGGCTGCGGCGGTGGCCGGGGCGAGATTATTTTTGCTCGCTGCGCGCGCTTGATATGCTAGCCATATACTCGGCGATATGCTGAATCTGAACCAGCTAGCCTGACAGTACCAAGCTGAGCTCGAGCGCAGCGAGCAAAAAAAAGGGCCGAGCGCAGCGGGATCCCTTCCCTCAAAGATCCCGCTGCTGCTCGGCCGTTTCACGATGTCCAGGTTTTTGTTGGAAGACTACTATTATGGAATAAACCCTCCTTTAGACTTGATAACACCAATATCGGCCTGGCCCAGCCCTAGGCTTCGGAGCCCGCGGGCCGGTGCAATAACAAGCGGTGGTGGTGGATTTGTTATTAGTTGACATGAAGGAAGACGGAAGTTGGCGTAAGGGTCGATAATGCTGGATGCACTGTTCCAACGGTTATGAGCTCCATTGCTAGCAGAACCCACAGCTCGTGCGGCAGAATCATCACCGTGCTTCAAGCCGCACCGGCTCAAATTCCAAAATTAACCTGCTCGGATATAAACGCCGGATAGCAATTCCCGGCGTTAAGCAAACTCCGCTTGCGCATATAGGCAATAGAGCTAAGGTCACAGAGGGAGGGGGAGCGGCTTTCCGACGAGCTGGGGCTCGGACCCCGATCCGTAGCCGTTGCAAAATTTTGCCCTGCTCGACCGGATGGGGAACCGGTGGCTACGGCATTGACCCGCTAAACTGTCTACCCGGTCGGACTGCTATCCGGGTGGCACACTAACTGAACCATAATATATATAAACAAGCTTGCACACCTTTTTTTTAATGCATACATTCCAAAACCATGCCTGAGGAAGAAGAGCCAGTAGTAGAAACCAAGAGCGAGCTGGTGAGAATACCCACTGACATTGAAGCGCAGCCGGTGGCTCATTCTTCGTCGAGTGAAGACCACTCAGAGGGCGAGAAAGAAGAAGATGTCGACCCGTTTTTGGTGCAATTCGAACCAGATGACCGCCGCAATCCACAGAACTGGCCCTACAAGAAGAAATGGGCTATCACGTTGCTAGTGGCCATGGTTACGTTTGTGAGTCCAGCGACCTCGTCGATTGTGGCTCCAGCAAACGTGTCGATCATTAAAGAATTCAACATCACCAACACATACATTTCGCAGATTGTCATTTCCATTTTCGTGCTTGGATATGCTATTGGACCACTGATTCTGGCGCCGTTGAGTGAGATCTACGGACGACGACCGGTGTACCAATACACCAACATTTTTTTCTTAGCATTTAATATCGGGTGCGGCTTCGCGCAAAACACGCCTCAGCTGATTGTATTCCGACTTCTGGCCGGCATTGGGGGATCGGTTCCACAAAGCATCGGTGCTGGGACATTGGGAGATATGTGGTCTGCCGAAGAACGAGGCAAATCATTTTCCATTTATTCATTGGCTCCGGTGCTGGGTCCTGCCGTTGGTCCAATCGCGGGTGGGTTCATTGCCGAGTATTCCACCTGGCGATGGGCATTCTGGGCCACCTCTATCTTTGACGGATGTGTGGCAGTGGTGTTGTTCATCTGCATGCAGGAAACATACGCTCCAAAGCTGCTCAAGGATGAAGCCGCAAAGCGGCGAAAGGAGACCGGTGACGAACGATACCGAAGCAAGTTTGATGACACTGGAAAGACTATCCCGGAGATCCTCATAATCAACTTGGTGAGACCGATGCGATTCTTGTTCACTCAACCAATTATCCAGTTCATCAGTGTGTACATGGCATTCATCTACGGTCTCATGTATCTGATTCTGACCACTTTCCCTGAACTATGGCATAATGTATACCACATGTCCACCGGCATTGGCGGTCTCAACTACATCGCCATCTCTGTCGGGGCATTGCTTGGCGCCCAGATCGGCATGCCACAATTGGATCGTATCTACCGAAAACTAAGAGCACGAAACAACGGCCAGGGGCTGCCAGAATTCCGAGTGCCGCTCATGTTTGTCGCAGCACTTGTTCTACCAACGGGGCTTTTCATCTACGCATGGACCGCAGAATACGCCACACACTGGATCGGTCCAGACATTGGCATTGCAATCACCATGTTCGGCGTCATCACCATCTTCTCCCCGCTGCAGGTATACGTCGTGGACAGCTTCGGCCGCTATGCGGCGTCCGCCATTGCGGCGGTCGCCATGCTGCGGTCACTGTGTGGCTTCCTGCTGCCGCTCGCAGGACCACCACTCTACCAGAATCTCGGTTACGGCTGGGGTAACAGTCTGCTGGGGTTCATTGCATTAGGCATCGGTATCCCGCTGCCAATAGTGTTGTGGAAGTACGGCCGCGCTCTGCGGCTCAAAAGCCAGTACGCCGTGTCCACGTGATCGCCTTCTCCCCATAATTAGCATTTTGATATACACAACGATAATAGACTTACATTGAGCATTTTATATTCCGTGCTGTTCCCGACGCGATGCCGCGTGTGTGGTGGTATTCACGCGCGTTATGCGTATCCTCCCAATGTAAAACCTCACCGCCGCCCACCATCTTGTAAACATCACTTCAACACACCGCAAACAGAAAGAAAAGAAGAACCATCATGCCCAGACCAGTACGGAAACGAACGAGCCGGCCGCCGCCGGCACGCGTGGAGAAGCCCAGTGCAGAAACAGCACCACGACGACGAAGTGGGAGATTAGGGCGTCGGCTTTTGGCCAGAGATGTGTCCACCATTGTGGAGGAGGACGACTCATCCACCACCACCACCACCACTGGTAACGACGACAAAGAGAACATGGCGCCACCGTCGCCTCACAAGCACGGCGTGGTGCGTCTTCCGCTATCACCCAGCAAGCCGTTGCAGGTGCTAGCCGAGTCGATGCCGCCGTCGCCATCGCCACAGCGGGTGGCGGTGCGGATGGACACAGAAATGGACGACCCGTTTGGGCTAAGTAAGGTGGCCAGTTTCGGACGTAAGCTCAGCTCTCCTCTACGCAAGGGCATGGACATCCAGCAAATGATGGACCAGGCTCCGGTATTTGAAGAAGACAGTGATGATGCGCGGTTTGTGACACCGGAAAACCCAGACTCACCGCTCTCTCGCAGCGTGGTGGCCTCGCCTCGCAAACCCCTTAAGCCGCTCACATCTACACAGCTGCTGCAGCGCATGCCCAAACCGGCATTTGAACAGTCTGATTCCGAGCCTGATATCGACGACGAAGACGACGAGGATTACGGTGTCAAACGCAAAACGGCCAAGCGGCCCAAACGGGCCGCTGCTGTTAAACGCACTATCAATGCCACTACTAGCCGCCGCACCCCAACGCCGCAGTCACCAATTAAACCAGTCATGCGACGCATACAAGAAGCGTTCGTCGACGACAGTTATCAACTCGACGAAGAGATCGCCTCGTCGTCGCCATGAAATGTCTTGCGAAACACAACACCAGTATGAATATGCCTTATGTAATACTTGAACGAAATGCCTTTTTTATAATATATCAATGCACACTTTATGCTACCATCATCGAGCTTATGACGTCTCGGTGTCAATGGCCAGGCCGTAGACCTTTTCCGGCTTTTTGCCTTCATCCTCTGCAGCCTCAGCCTCTTTTTCCTCCTCCTTATCACCACTAGTCTCGTCGTCCTGCTCCACTAAAACATCTTCTTGTTCTTCTTCCTTCTCTTCACCCTCATCGCCAGAACCAGACTCTTCGTCCGAAACGTCATCAGGAGGACTGGTCACGCCAGCACCAGGACGGAAATGACGCTCGCCATTGGCGGCCGCCGCAGCCGCCGCATGATACATCATCTGCTCTTGCTGCGCATGGGCCAAATACTGGGCCAACACGGCCGACCCAGGGGTATTGCTCATGCCAAATGCCGGTTGCATCTTATCATAAAAATAGTCATCGCCTCCTCGCGACGACTGCTGCGATGGCGACGATGAGGACGCCGGCGACCGGGTATTGGTGGTAGTGTTGTTATTGTTATTATTATTAGTGTCGTCATTAGTCGTGGTCGCATTACTCGTCGTACCGTTAGTATTTGAATTATTCATCATCTGCTGGAGCTGTCGTGGAGGATTGCCACATCGGTCCTTGCCGAAGTTGATCTTGAACTGGCGATAGTCTTCCTTTTGCTTGATTCCTTCAATGGCCTTGATAGCGTTGGTAATATTGGTGAAGTTGACAAATGCACACGATTTTTGCTGCAAGAAATTGATCTGTTCAATCTCTCCAAACTCAGTAAAGTCGTGCCGAAGCTTGGTTTCGGGCCAATCAGCATCAATGTTGCCAATGTACACATTTCGTGAAGCACCATTCGTCACTGCCAATGCAACGGCATTGGGTAATGCCCCAGAATGTTTGCCCCATCCAACCTTCAATCTTCGGTTGTGAATCGCTAGACCATGCATATGGGCCATGGCAAAAAATTGAGCCGCAGCAGAAGGATCAACAAACGTCACAAAACAAATATGCTTTTCGGGGATATACCGAATCGTATGCAACAGGCCACCTCGCACGACATTGCAAATCTCTTCAATTGTTGTTTCAGGATGAACATTTCCCAAATAGACAGTACGGTTGCCGGCATTGTTGGCTCCACCAGCCATGGTGGCCACCGCAATGGCCGCCGCAGACTGCTGTGCCAACGCCGACGACAACATGCTTCGGTCGGCAGTAGCAAGCATATGTTCATATCCAGGTGAAATACCCAAATATTGTGCAGCATTTTGCTGTTGTGTTTTGGAAATATATGCACATCGGTCCTTGCCGTAATATATCTTGCGTTTCTCCCACGCCGCATTCTCTGTGGTCAATGCGTTCACCACTCGAATTGCAGTAGCAATAGTCAAAAAATGCACAAATCCGATATTCTTTTCTGGGAGCAGCTTGATTGTATCAATGGCACCATATGATTCCAGATCCTTTCGAATCTCTTCTTCGGTGATTCCTTCTGGTAATGCTCCCATGTAAACATTTCTTGATGCCCCGTCTTGGCTCACTGCCATTTGTATGGTTGGGTTGACTGCGGTTGATTTACCCCATCCAACCTTGATATCTTGGCCATTGATTGACAGCTTTTTCAAAATAGCATCTGAATGGAAATGTGCTGCACAAGAGTGGTCCAAGAAGGAAATGAAAGCACAATTCTTCTCAGGAACCATCTTGACCGATTCAATGACCCCAGATCGAACATGATTCAGCACTTCTTCTGCAGTAGTATCAGCTGGAATATTACCCAAATATACTGTCCGAGATCGATTTTCTTCAATATAATAGTGTTGAGGAACGTATTGATAACCTTGGTCGGTATTGCCTTGTGGATGGGTACCACCGTATCCAGGGGTCGACCCTGCAAACGTAGCAAATTGGGCAATTGCCGGGGTGCCAGGCTGGAAAGGCGACCCCATCAATAGCTGTGACGGCAATAACGGGGTGAATTGCATTTCATATTGAGCCATTGGCGAATATGGCGAATTGATCATTTGGAGTGAGTGTTGTTAAGGATGAAGAATGAATGAACAAGAAATAAAGTGCGGTCTTATTTTACCCTGGTCCAGAAAAAGGGGGTAAAACTAAAACACCAAAAATTGTAACACCGTGTAACCGGGGTTTTGAGGGCGAGAATAGCAACGAAAAACGCGAAAAATAAGCCAAAAGAAAATCTCGTGCCTCGACAAGAGTAACAAGATTGAATAAAAGAAAGAGTAGACAAAATTAAAGTCTAGCTGTCGTGTTGTAGTGCAACGAAAAAAGAGGGGGGTCAGCCTGAAAGAAAAATTAAGAGACGTGTCGTACGGGTACGGGTTCGTTTCTCAGGGGCCGGAGCGAATGTATGTGCGTTATGCAACGAATGAAAAGATCAGAACAAAACGAGTGACTGAAAGGAAATAAAACAAAAACGAAAGAAAGAAGGAACGAAAGGAAACAGACCAATATCCAAGAAACGAAAGAAGTTTAGTTGTTGTTATCCAAGAGTTCTTTGAACAAAAGGGAAAGTGAAGCGAGAGTATTTGTCAAGAGAAGAGTGCGGTGGTAGTGGTGGTGCAGTCAGGTCATTCAGGTGCGGAGCACAGCTGCGCTGGGAGGAATTCCGGTCTGGGGGATCCACTTTCCACCGGCCCGCTGGTAGCGGCCCCCGATAATTATCACCGCCCCAACCCGTTTCCCGGCGGGTGGTGCAATTTAATTAGAGTTTGGTGGTAATTATATTGATCTACTGCTTTCTTGGAAAGTGCTGGCCGGGTACAGAAAGGAAATTGCCCTAATGCCCCTCCCGTCACTTTTGTATGTCTTTCTAATGCTCTCTAAACTTGAACAGGTCCAGTCTACTTCATCTGACTGCTGCGTGTTTCTATTTATATTTATACGTTGGAGGGGGTGCGCTGTCTGAGAGATGTCGCACAGCTGCCCGCCGGCACTGAAGCAGATTGACACAAACCGTTCTTTGAATCATGGCGATCTCAAAGCTTCGAGATTCCTTTCCTCAGGTCATTACAGAACTGTGAGCAAGGTTTCTTTTGCTTTAAGTTTAAGGATTTTAGGGGAGGAGTTCGTTGGAAGGCGGAAAAACGAAAATGTCCACCGATTTGCGTTACATGTAAATGAACGAGAATAATTTAGAGTTTCAAACAATACACAAAAAAGCGTCCCCTTGTCGTGTGTTGAAAGCCTATGCATCCGGCGATGCAGCCAGGCTGTTGTTTGTCCTGTTGTATACGCACAGGTTGAGCGGCTTGCCGCTCAACCAGAATTAGCCTACGAACCGGGCTACACTGTAGCAGGAGTCTGCAGTTGGCGCTCAAACCACTCGTACTTTGATCGAGGTGCCGGCAAGTCGTGCCATTCGCCATCTGTTACTCTGGCAACACTTTCCAAGCTGCCAAGATACCGCGCATCCTGGTGGGTGCATTTTAGACTCCACAACAGGTCGTCATTGTACACGATTTCTGATTCCCTCAGGCAGGCAATAGACAGAATCGTGTTGTGGTCGTCTTCGGACGGGCTGTGTCGCAAATGGAGCATGAACTGCTTGATTGGCTGCCGACTGGGATCTTTGATCTTGATCACTGGCGGCGGTTCTGGATATTCATATCCGTTGTGCATTGTGTTTCAACTATGTTTGGAGATGCAGTTTCAAGTCTGAGTAGCGTTGTGGAGCCAAGATCAGGATCAAGGGGAAGACATCGGTCTTATATATGCGTATGGAGATGGGGTCTATCACTACGATAAAACCTCTTTGCAATTCGAAGAAATTCGATGCAAGTTCCATTGATATAATCGGCCGGACCAGATCGCTTGAGCTGTCCTAGTAGCGGGGTACGTTTTGCCTTGCTATCCGGCCGGGTTTAGCGGCACTGTGAGATTGTAACAGGAGACTTCCCCGTTGCGGATTCGTGCAGCATAGCATAGCAACGCTTTAAGCCGGCTTGTGATCTTGACGTTGCTCCACTGCAACAGCTCATGGCAGCTTAGCCGGTTTCGTAATAATGCCGAACCCTGTGCAGCATACGCTGTCGTAGCAACCCAACCTGGGACATTGTATGTGATGCAACGGATCAAATAGGACCATATTGATCATGAGCACGAGCGGGCACGCCGCCCCGCCAGTTCATAATTATGGGCTGATTGTGTCATTTCTGATGTGATGACGACGGCTTATTTAACGACTGCATGAATGAACGGATTGGCGAACCGCTGATGTCCACAGCCTAGCCCGTTGAAAAATCACGATAGTCTGGATTGACATAGCAGGGAGGGACCGGCATAAGACAGTGCGGCGGGAGCGATGCGTGACGGTGACTACGCAAAGGGCGGGCGGCGCTCCCCTGCTGAACCGCACGCCGCTCACGCATTGGAACCAAACAAATTTTCTTAGTTTTGCAACATACAGAAGCCACACACAATGGTAAGAATCGATCCTCGTCGATAAGTGCAGTAATAGAATACTAACCGAATTAGCCGAAAAGCAATAATTATGGATCCCAGCAGGGCCCCAAGCCGGGGTCTATCAAACGAAACCGGATGAAAAATACTACCGGGCTAGGAAGATCATTAGTCAACAATAACACCAAGGCTAGAAGAGCGGCACCAGGAGGCGATCGATACACTACAGATGTAGCAGAAGATGACGGTCAACCAGGATGGGTCAAGTTGCAATCCAAGACCCAAGAAGGAGCTCTGGATGAGTTTTTGTCCACTGCCGAGCTGGCAGACAAGGATTTCACCACCGAACGAACTGCGGCTGTGAAGATCATCTCGCATCCAGATGGACAGCAATCCGCATCCAGCAACCCGTTCTTGCTAACCAAAGAAGAGAAAGAAGCACAAAAGGTCCAACAAGCTGAAAATGCAGGAAAACTTACAGTACCTCGACGGCCGATCTGGAATAAAGAAATGACGCCCCATGAACTAGATCGGTTGGAAAAAGATGCATTTTTGGATTGGCGACGAGGATTAGCTGATCTTCAAGAAAACAATGATCTGCTGTTGACACCGTTTGAGCGAAACATCGAAGTGTGGAGACAGCTGTGGCGAGTGGTGGACCGGTCAGATCTGGTTGTACAGATTGTAGATGCCCGAAACCCATTGTTGTTTCGATCCGACGATCTTGAACTATATGTTAAACAAGTCAACTCTCAAAAACAAAATCTGCTACTGGTCAACAAGGCTGATCTGATGACAGCAGATCAGCGACGAGCATGGGCCGAGTATTTCAATGAACACAAGATTCGATACGCATTTTTCTCTGCATCGACCGCATTGCGAGAGGTTGAGCTTCAAGAGATCCGGGAAGAGCAAGGACTGGATGCCCAGCCACAACCAAAGCCGGACGGTGAAAACTATGGAGTCATGCAAGATGATCCTATTCGGATCTTGAACGTTGACCAGTTGGAAGGGTTGTTCTTGTCAGAAGCTCCAGAACCAATGTACACCAAAGCCACCGAAGACAAACCGGGTGTGTTGCAGATTGGGTTGGTGGGGTATCCAAATGTGGGTAAGTCGTCGACTATCAATGCCCTGATTGGGGCCAAGAAGGTGTCCGTTTCGTCGACTCCAGGTAAAACCAAGCATTTCCAGACTATCAACCTGACTCCACGAGTCGTCCTATGCGATTGTCCCGGGTTGGTGTTCCCCAATTTCGCCCAGACCAATGCTGATTTGGTCTGCAATGGTGTGTTGCCCATTGATCAGCTTCGAGAATATACTGCTCCCGTTCAGCTGGTAGCTGAACGGATTCCAAAGTTCTTCTTGGAAGCTGTTTACGGTATTACCATCAGAATCAAGCCAATTGAAGACGGTGGTACTGGTAACCCTACTGCCAACGAGCTGCTGTATGCATATGCCAAAGCAAGAGGCTACATGCGAAGTGGACAAGGTACTCCGGATGAATCGCGTGCGTCGCGATATATCCTAAAGGACTATGTTAATGCCAAGTTGCTATATTGCATTCCACCTCCTCCATACACGGACTCGATCGAGCATTTCAACAGCCAACTGTACAGTCTCAATTCATTGCCAGATAATCGACGATTGCAGATCATCAATGCCATCAAGGACTCGCGACAAGTTGACCATGTTGATCTCGATTCTGTGGATCTGGCCGAAGAGCTCAAAACACTAAAGTTTGCTCAACACGATCCAACCTCGTCATCCCTGAAACAGCTCATGTCCAACACTGAACGGTTCTCTGAAGGCTCGGAGTTGGATGCTGAATTTTTCGGCTCGTCCTCAATGGGCAATGTCCACATGCCGTTCCACCTGCAGAAAAAAGCCGCACAGAACAACGGCAAGAAGCATTTCAAGGGCAAGAAGGGGCGACCGGCTCAAGCGTAGTCAGACTGCAAAAGTCATGTGTGTTGCATAAATAATATATAGTATTACTAAGTCTTTTGCCGTTTGACAGGCAAATCATTGTCATTATTATCGTTATTGTGAGAGTGCTCGTTCTTGACGGCAACTTCATAGCTATGCTGCACCCGCTTTTTGGCGGATTCTCCATTAGTATTCGGCTTCAAATCCTGCTGTTGTAAGCAGTGGCCCGGTTGATTTTTGACTTCATGACCAACCAGGGGGTTGTTGAGTCCTGAGGACTCAGACTCGGACATGACAAGATCGACATCACCATCAAGCGTCTTCATCAACACCGCCATGCTGTACATGGACTGGCTATTATCAAACATGGTATCATGTTCGGTGACACACAGCTGCGCTCTGCGCAGCTGGCGTTTCATAATATGCATTGAGTATTTCAGAGTGTTCCAGCACAGCCGCAGCAGTTCCTGCTCGGACAAATGTGGAATGTATCGACACATGTGCATCCCCTGACCCTCTCTGAACAGCTTCAAGTTCTCCTGGGTGTTTTGAGGCACAATGCATGTATGTGGATTCATTCTGGACACATACCACATCATCACCGGCAGATCAGTGGTCGGCTCATCAATCTTCACCTCAATTAGAAACTGGCATCCGGGTGATCGACACCGGTACACATCGTGCCGAATCGCGTACTTGGTGCTGTCACCAGCCACATATGCTATAGTTATCAGTCGTCGGGTTAGTTCGTAAAACTTGCGCACTGTATATTGACAATAGGCCCATATTCGGAACCGGCTTTCATACAGACTCATGTATCGGTCACCAACATGTACTCGTAGTGAGCTCAGTTGTCGTACCACTTGTAGAACTGCCCGGTCATATTTGTATTGATCAATTGTATTTTCACCCAGCTTGTCTTTATCTTTGCCCTTTGAATCGTCGTCGTCATCGTCGTCTCCATCTTCAGCCGATTGGAATTCTGTAGTTGCTGCTGGGTCGGCCGGTGTACTACCTGTCGTAGTTGCCGACTCCGCCCCACCGTCCGCTCCGGCACGTATTGACTCCACAGAGCAGTTACGCAACCTCGTCAACATCCATGCCAGGTCGCAGTTTTCGTTCTCCTTGATCAGCAGCCATTTGATGTCGTTGTCGATGAAATTCATCAGCACTTTGGCGCAATTCACCGCATAAAACACTAGGTCGTAGTACAGCTCCAGATAGATGCCCAGCTTTTCAGAGTCCACATTACCACCATGTTCCTCCAATTGCGCTTCCGGCCACACCTGCTTGATACTGTCGATAAAGTACCGCTGATGTGTGCTATTTCGATCCCGTATCTTGTCTACAAAATCCATCTTTCCAATGTTCAGAATAACCCGCTGCTGCTCAGACTGAGGCGAGTACCAAAACGCCTGTTCAGGAACGCCTATGCGTAGATATTTCAGCCGGGCCAGCTGGGTCCATTCTTCTGGGGTTAGTTTGCCCGGAAACTGGCGGATCTTGAACCTGCCGGCCAACGCACTCATACTAGGTCCATCGGTCGACATGGTTGGTGAGGCCGATTCGTCGTGTTCCCTGTGGTGATCAAGCGGTGTAGAAGAGAGAGAAAGAAAAAATGCGCTCACAAAAGGTATACCAGAAAACAACCGACCAAAGAAGGTTTAGATTAGAAGAAAGAACAAGAGCACCGGAACGGGAGTTATGATATATATATAACAAGCGGACACAATGTGGTAGAAACAAGAAAACGGGGCAAAAGTAATATACTTATATGGTATGAACGGCCATTTCTCTATCCATGCATGCCACCACCATGACGATGACGATCGAACGAGTCCCCGGTACAGACTTCTCCCCCTTCCACCTGGGGCGCTTGACTCAGAGCCATCTGACTGGATGATGCAACTCCGATCAGCGATCAGCGAGCTGTGATATTCATCCATATGGAACATTGAACTAGGCCAACATGGCGGATCCAGTTCATACTGCGTCCCATGCCAACAGGTTAAGAGGTGCGTTTGCGTGAGGTGGAGTGGAGTGGGCGGGGGTTCACCTGAACCGTGCCGCCGACGAGCCGGTCTCGTGCCGGGGCTGGACATGCATCCGCAGTGCTCAGCGGGCTTCCCGCTGGTTCATAAGTTGAAGCCATGGAATACGGGGTGGGTTCCTCAAAACCCGGACAAAGGCACCATCGGTTGTGGCAATTAATATCACGGCATTTGATAGGAAACATGATGGAATAGGGCCATTAAAGGATCTCTTGAAACAAGGCTCACACACACAACAATGGCGCATTCAAAGACCTGGGATCTGGATGATTCAGCATCGGCCCATTGTTGGGTCTTAGTCTACTGTTCCAGAACGTCCAGAATACAACCATCCTAACGCATAGCATCATCGATCCTGGATGCTTTGCATAAAAAGATTCAACCTTCCGTAACCAGCAGGTGATCGGCATGCCCATATCCATGCCCATGCCCATGCCCTATACACCGCCTGCTTGAAGTGGCTTCCTATTTCTCAAAAGAAACGCCATCATGCCATTTAGAATGGCACTCAATAGTGCCATGGAATAACCCAAAATATTTGGAACGCTGCATATGGACTCTTAGGTTTGCCCTTGTGAGTCCACACTAGCACAGCCGCACGCCCGAGTGGGTCTATTTTTCCCCCTCGGGAACCGATCTCCATTCCGCCCGCCCACCACCGCTGTCGGCCGGGTGGTCCGAGACCGCTTGGGGTAAATTCCTTGTTTGAAACTCAGGGGAGCCAATTTGCCCACCGCCGTCGTTCTAGAAGTCGAACATGATGATCGAAGCAGAGCTCGCACACCATATTTCTGCTGCAGCATCGATGTCGCAGGCCTGATGGGCGTGCTTTGTCTCTGCAGGCGGGGTGTCTTTGGTACGTTATCAGTTGATCATCGAATCATGGAATTGGAATGGGAATTGCCGGATCAATTACTCGCATGAGTTAAAAGGGATTCTCAGCATGCAGCGGGAAGCTTGCAATTGGCAGCTGACAGCATTAATCTCGATACACCACCGTACGAATCATTAGCTATTGACTAGAACACAAACGTTGCTCTCGTGATATTACGAAGACGCAGAAGTAGCCTGGGACGCGGCCGAGGCTGACCCCGACCCCAACTGCGAACCGCCCCATGATCCCGCACTCGCAGTGTTTTCGAACCGCTTCTTCTTGTATCCTGGGCCCTTCCCATACTTTTTGGGCTGCATCGATGACGGCTGCAGTGGAGCTGTCTGGGTACCACAATTCACCGCTGGTGGAGAATCAGCCGTGTCGCTCGAATCCTTCAATGCCGGCGAAGACTCATCGGTCGAAGAGGCAGTGGTCGTGCCAGACTTTGGCTCCTTGAATCGACGATTGACAAGCTTGCTGCTGGTCAGTGGCGGCTTCTTGGCGGAGGCGGCGCTGCCGCCGTCCTGCATTCGGAACACGCAATGAGCGTGCGGCTTGACCGCTGCTACGACTTGATCAAACATCCCGATCGGCACGGAAACTATTTCACTAGCTCCAGATTTGTCACAAGCAGCAACCGCCTTGTCACCCAATTTCTTCTCGGTACACAAGAGCTTGATTGCATTGCCATAGACAACCTCCTTGACAAGCTGCGGGTTGGAATCAATATACTTGGCCACAACTTTGGCGGCGATAGTGACCTGACGCGAAAAGGTGTTAACATCGTCATACACCACTCGAGACCCACCAAATACAATACCCAGCGACTTGCTCAGCTCAGCAGCTTCTTGCTTGGCGCCCTCCAGCTTGACATGTTCAAAGAACTCGGCAAATGACTTGGCGGTGGATCCGTCGCCAAGCCCAGACACCCGTTTCACAATGGGCAGCATTTTCCGCATGCCATACAACACCTTGTAATAATACACCAGGTTGGCTTCGAGCTCCTCAAAAGTCTTCACGCCGTTCATCACCACGTACCAATTAGCATCGTTGATGATATCGCCCCACACGCTCATCACAAACTTGGCCACCAACTCTTCTTCTGAGGCCGCGGCAGATGTGGCGGCGCTTGACGACGCAGGCATAATAGGGCCTCCAGCCGGAGGCAGCTTGGAGTCAGAGCTCGTCACAGCTTCAATAAACAAATTCTCAGCCAATTCTTGTTTGGCCTTAGTCTTCAAATCGGTGAACCACGACACAGTCCAGTCTAGGAACCGAAATTCTTGCGCAGCAGGCTTGTACTTTAGCGCTAACTTTGGAACCCCCGACAGCACAATCTTGGTTTCGACCTGGGTGATCCAGTTGGTCACCGACGCTCCATGAGGAGTGCCAATTTTCAAAGACGGGATTTGGATACCTTCAAGCGATGGCAAAGACATCAGAAAAAGTGGGTGTCGGGATGCAGGATCGGCGGCAAGGCTCAAGTGACGATATACGCCGGGGTGGGAAACGCCACAACCCCGTCGTGCGGCTCGTGGTCCAGCAAATGGTAGTCCTCCCCAAGGTTGCTATCATGAACGATGTAGAAATATCGAGGCGAATGATGCTTTTTGATGGCTTTGGCCAGGCGTGGGATCTGCTCCTTATCCGTGTGTCGCAGGTCGAGCAGTAGAAACTCCAACGATCGACGACCTTGTTGGTGAAAATATGCAAACGTATCAACCGCGGTATCGTACTTTTCAGCATCACCCATATGAGCCAACAGAGTGATTGCCTCGATTGTAGATGTATAATAGCTCAATGGAAATGCATACAGCACCCAGTGAAACGGAAATCGCGCCGTCAAGCGACGCAGCTTGGGGCTTCGCATGATCCGAACTAGCTCGATATGTTTCCCCTCAATCGGATCTTGGACGTCGATTTCCAGCTGCTCCAGGTTGTCGCACTGCAGTGCGTAATTGAGCCGACCTGTGCGACATGTGAGCCGCAGCGAGAGCAGACCTGGCAGCTCCAGCTTGAGAGGCTTGGTGACGGCATGATGCCGGTCAAATGCGTTTATTATGCTGAGATGGCGTATTCGTGGTGGTATCACCGCTGCCATGTTGTCTATTAATGGACAGACCGATTCAATATCGAAAGTCAACGTATGCAACTGTGAGCAATGGCCTACAAGTCGCCTGAAAAATCCAAAATGCAGTGCGCCGCTTGTAAGCCTCAGCGCAGTGATATTCTCCATTGCAAACTGCTTTATCAGGAAAGATTCGACGTTTTCAGAAGTGATTAACAGGCTCAATGTGTCGATATTTCTGCCCCAGTGCGAGCCGTGGTCGGTGGGCTGCTGCGGTAACAAATGCTCGATACTGAATGCCGTCTCGTATTCAACATGGCAATCGGGCGACAGCATACCCAGAAGCTTATGCAAATGGCGAGACTTCACATTCGTAGTTAAACCTACAAACACAGAACATAAGTTCGGGCATGATGATGACACAACCAGCCTCCGCACCAACCGCAGCATTTCCGGACTGAACGACACAATGACCACGGATTGGATAGCAGAAACAAGTCTTAAAAGCGACTGGTCGGATGTTACGGACTTCCAAAAGTCTATTAGAGTGTGGTCGGTGATTCTGACCCACAGTCGTGAGCTGCGTGGTGGAGTGTAGTCGGGCTCTAGATTGAGCGCATCGACCACCAGCGTTGTGTTGGCATTGCGAAACACCGATTCCCGCACTTCTTTATTGAGCTGCCCACGGGCTATGCGAAATTGATCCGTGTCGAGATACGGTACCGTCAATGCCACTACCGTCGTCTCGGTCTGCGTCTCCATCAGGTTGCGTGATGAGGATGAAAAAGTCGCGTCCCCCTGGGGAGAGTTCTCTATGGCGACTGGTTTAGTGCTAGGCACTCAATGGGCAATATTTCGTCGATTCAAAACAGGAAAAGTTTGATCGAAATTAAATAAGACAATTAAATGCAAAAATTCTGCAATTATTCTTTTTGCTCTGAGCATGGGGGATCTCCATAAAGTCAAGCCCCACACTCCATCTACTCCCAATTTCGCAGTGGACAGCACCAAACTTCATCGACCCACTTCATGACCAGCACGCAACACCAGCTGCAGCAGCTGTTTGGCCACCTAGATGCTGAAACTGCCAAGCTGGAATCTCAAATCCAACCGAAATCCACCAACGGATACGCCCATGATGTTTTTGTAGCGTCGCTCCAATTGGATAAGCTGAGCATCAACATGGACACAGCTCGAAGCATGCTGCTTGATCTTGAACGGCCTCATTCCAACCGCTCACCATCACCATCCTCTTCCACTGCCGGCTTGCTCCTTCGCAGATCAACCCAATCGCCAAGCGCAGATGCAGCACTGGTAGCTCATACCCAGGCGCATCGTGAACACCTCAAGCAGCTTAACGACCGCATCCAGCATTTGCAACATACAGTACGAACAGTGCAGGAACACGAAACGCAGCTATACAAGGATAGTATCAAGCAGAAAGAAGCATCGAATCTCTCGCCACATCTCAAGCAGAGACGCAAGTCACAGGTAGACACGACCGACACCGCCAGAACGTCGTCTTCCAAACAGCCACATAAACCCACTCTCGACGACAAGCTCGCAGTTCACCAAACTACACAAGAGCAAATCTCTGGTGACATCTTAGGAATGGTATCACAAATCCGTCAAAATGCATCCAAGTTCAACGAAAAAGTCAACCAAGACAAACAGGTGGTTGAAAGCGCAGTGGACAACCTGGACAAAACATCGAATAGCATGGGCAATGTCGGACAGCGGCTGTCATCTTACCACCGCACAACAGCTCTAGGGTGGAAGTTTTATTTGTTTTCGGCATTCTTCATGCTGCTTGCATTGGTCATAGGCATGACGTTGATCCGGCTGTTTCCAAAATGGTGATAAATTATTAAAAATACATAAATAAAAAGTCAGCCTCCTATATACTTGCTGGCGTATCGCCAATCATAAACCCTTCATTGCGATCGCAAAGATTCATGAAATCGTCGTTCCAGAAATCCAGATAATCGTCACTGGATGATGGCTGCGGCGGCTCCGGGAACGCCGTTCGAGGCGCCAATATAGAAGCCGCTGTGGCCTCAGGAGCTGCGGCGGCCATCGCTGTCGGCGTGGAAAACAACAGCGCATCCATATCCAGCGACATCATATCAGACTGATCCACAGGCGGCAAATCTTGATATGTCAGGCCAAGCTGTAAATCATCTTCAGATGGTGGAGTGTTGAGCTTGCTTGCCGGTTTCTTTGTGGATTTGACCCCACTCGCAGATGACGACGACTTGCGCTGAGACCTTCTCTTAGAAGGATCAGACTTTCGTCGCACTGGAGCAGTGGGATCAGACGGGCTTGCCGCCAAAGCCATAGTGTTTGGGTTCGACAACGAGCCTAACACCACATCACAAGCCTCTTCAAACCACTGGTACATTTGACACGACACAGCCCCAGGTCGATCAGATTGCATCTCACAATATACGTATTCTTGGGACCCAGACATGAGCGACCGGGCATCTTGTAACAATGCCCCGCCACGAGAATAATCCACTGCCGAATACAAAACAATAGCGCTCAGCCGCAACAGCAACGTCGAAGGATTGAGGCACAAGGTCGATACTACCTTCCGCAACCGCAAATAGTTGAATACTTGGATAAAAGTCTTGGCCGATTGCATAGTAGCCACGGAGCTGCCGCTTCGTGGCAATACATTCTGTGATGAAATGGTCGGCATATGGAGCAAAATCTTCGCATAGTGGTACATCATCAGTAGCAGCGGACTCTTTTGATGTACCGGTGCCAATGTCGCAGTCGGAGCACCATTGGCGAATTCAAATTTCAAATTATCGTTCAAGTCTCGTCGCCACGTCTCGAGCTGGTCTTCGAACTTGATCAATGTCTTTTGACTCATTACCGTGTTGTTGCATGAATAAATAGAATCCAAAATTTTGGCTAGGATCTGTGTGAATGTCACCACACTCAATGCACATGTTCCTTCGGTGCCTTCGTTTTTGGATGGGTCTTGAAGACTATCATCATCAATATTGACCGGTAGCTTGCAAGCCACATGAGCATCGTTGACTAGTCGTGAAGATCCCAGCACCGCCGCGCTGAAACAGTCCAATACATACATGTTCCAAAATGTCCTTCGTCGCATTTCTTGGGTATAATAAGACAACGGTTTGTCATCGGAATCTTTGAGTTTTGATTGACATTTGAACAACCCTATTCGTTGCGCCATGCCGACTGATTGCGTTCGGAACTGCCAGATATCGTCTTCATTGTGGGTATACAAGGCATACAGTTCAGCCAAACACAGTGCTTGACATGTTTTAAGTCCTGGATGAGCTTGCAATCTTGGAGTAAATAGTCGTTTCCATTCGCGTTCAAGCCGTTTCGACTCGTCGGCACTGCCAGTTCGTGAGGCCAGCGACGCCAAAGCCAACACCAATACTAAAGTCACCGCAAACAATTCATTCGATTCCGAGTCATTCACGAATTTCTGATATTCCTCCAAAAATGCATACTGGTCCAATATTGTAAAAATGGAGTGCCATTCCTGGAAAAAAGTCGTCACCAGTTGGTCACATACCAGCCTGGACCCGACATTCAACGAACTGAATGTATACTCAGCACCAGTCACTGGTGGCGACAACTTTTCACTATCCAACGGCGAAGTGATTGACGGTGATGGGGTATGATAAGGAATGTCCAATGAAGTGAACGAGTTTACTCTTGGGGGGCGTGACTGGGTGGCACTGGAGACATGTGAATCTTTGAAAATCTGCAAGATGGGCCGTACAGCTGCAGGGGCCTTTTGGCTGAATTTCTTCTCCAGAACAGTGGCCAAAATAGCACCTGAACTGGACCCAGAGAACGTTTCGTCGCTATTCAATTGGTCGATTTGGGGTACTGAATAAATATCGTCGTCCTCTTCGCTTGAACTTGAAGACCCTTCCGAGGCTGAAGCCGACTGTTTAGGTGGAGTAATGATCATGTTATTATTAGTATTCGTGTTGTGATGGTGGTCGGCTTGTTGAGAAAGGTCTTCCACCTTTGAGAGCATTTCCATCTGTTCATCTTTGAGATCCAGCAAATTTGTGAGTTTTTGAGTTTCGTTTTCGAGCTGTCGTACCCGGTCTTCAAGTGATTCGGTGTAGCCACGGGGGAATGCTCTCCGAGTGAGTTTGTCGGTGATTTTGCATTCAAACCCGACAGTTGCACACTGCGAACATTGCGGTCGTTTTCCGTCGCATTTGATTTTCTTTGAACGGCATCGATCACTGGCTTCGTTAGCTCTGCTGCTAGTAGGGGAACTGCATACCATGCCTGGGCAATACGGCCGTTTTGACTGCCGGGAGTCTTGATCATTTTCCAAGCCTGAGCACCGTCTGGCATTTTTGATTACGTTTGGTAAGATCTTGAAAGGCGTTAAGTATAATAGTTCAGTAAACGGAACGGGGGATGCAACAGGATAACAGAAGATTTGTCTAGGTGGATGCTGTGAGAGTTTTATACAGGCGCACCCAGCAGTAGTCCGGAGGCAAAAAGCAACGTCGGCCCCAGTGACCAGATTGGGAACTCGATCAGCAGGTTTCTCGTGTCTGGTTCAAAATCCGGGGAAGTACGGGTATGGTCCAGGCCCCTCTGTCACTGTTAAACTGACTGGTTGCCGGCCAATGGTGGTTGAATGTTTCTCGATAACGACGGTAATTGATTGCAATCCTGCCGCTTGGTCGCCCTTCCTTCATCTAAACGGTTGCAGATCGGGCCCGACTCTTGGACAATTGTCGAATAAAAAAGGTGGGCACCGGCCCTTCGGACGCATGGACCACGCCGGCAGCTCATACTCCTGCGGCTTGGCTGTTATGACGTTGATTAATTGATTTTAGCGAAAATCTGGGGTACTGGTACTCAATAGAGGGCTGATGATTGGAACCATAATGCCCTATTTTTGTTAATGCTCATGTCCACTGATTCTTTTTCCTGTTCAAAGTTTGTTCTTGTCTAATCGATACAGCATGTTCATGCAGGCTAAGGCGGGTGCAGGTTCCGGTTGTCCGGTTGTCCGAGCAATGCACCATGAAAGTGAGACACCTGGGCTTATCGGATCTAGCCAAGAACCTATGAGCCATGCCTCAGCAGTGATTAAAGTTTTTTTTCTGATCGTTCATGATGAGGAAGCGGGGTGTAGAAATAAGAAGAACTGTTTGATATCGGTTTATTTGTCTTGGTATTGAGTGAAAGCAACAAAGTTATCGATATTCGGATACCTTGAACTTGCAGTCTCAGGGAGTTCTGAGCATCGCGAACAATCCCCGGGCAGTCACCGGGCTGAAATACATTGATAATCTCGTCAAATGCATGTGTTGATCGCAGCAGTAAATCCCCAATCCCCAATCAATACGGAGATATGTCTGTCTGGAGCAAACTAAAGCCGTCTTTACAACCTAGTAACATACATTGGATTGCAAACCTTCTATATACAAGTCTCAATCTTATCCTTATCGTAATGACTATGAATTTTGAATTTGAGGTTTGATTTCGATAAGCCGGTAAAATCTCAGAATGCCATCTCAACGTCCAGCCTCCTTGACTACACATGCAAAATATTGTCGAACGTGAATCAATCGATCCGCATTGAGGGAACGATCATGATGCAGGTCATTGCCGGGAAAACGGAACGGCTCGGATAAGCGAAAATAGCAGCCAGTTCACTGGCCACCACTGCTCATGTGCAAGGCAGCCTGCCTCGACGAGTCGTATACTACTTAACAATCCCCTTGTGGCCCAAAATAATCATGAAAATACATTGTAAAGTCTGTAAAAACAGCGACCTTGCTAATTCTGACCGACGAGCTCAAGTTTCGTCAACTCGGCTCGGAGATCTATCGAAGCATGCAGAAAAAAAAGAGCAGAGCGCAGCGATATCCTCTTCTCTCATCGGACGCACTGCGTGCAGCTTCTTTTTTTGCTCGCTTCGCTCGAGCGTAGCTTGGTACGCTGAGTATCTGTGCGGCGAAATTCTGAGTCTGAGCCGCTCCGGCTGGCATGATGATACAAGCTACGCTCGAGCGAAGCGAGCAAAAAAAGAAGCTGCACGCAGTGCGTCCGATGAG